>CAIGRT010031820.1:0-11557 GCA_903798405.1 Fraxinus platypoda
CTCAAGCTATACAACAATCGATTTTCAAGAGATTTCAATTTCAGAGTACAAAACAGAAGAACGGCGCAAGAGAGAATAGAGAGTTCGAGAGACTGAATAATTGAGATAATGAGAGATCATTCGTCCGAAATTCCAACCCTAGACTTTAAGAGAAGTCTCCAGAAGAGTCACCATCCGACGGATATTGGGGCAACACTTGGCGACATCTCCACCGTCCAGATATAAGTAAAACGTATCTAGCTAAAGTGTAAAACCAGAAACACGTTTTCTATCAAAACAGTCCAGCCCAACAGTCATCAATTAAGAACCAGATTCAGCTCAATTAATCAGCCAATGCCCATCGTCATTGTGCCACTATATCTACAGAAGTAATTATACAATATTAGTTTATGTGATTTTTCATTCTTTTAGAGTGCAGTTTTGCGCAATTAGTAGAGCAAGAACAGACTAATAATTGGATTGGGCAGTTCGATAAGGACTAGGTGATACCTAATTATAAGATCTTGAAATATATACTCCACGTGGTGTAGGCTCTTCATAGGCTCAATCAACCATAAGATCATGTTGTATACATTAGATACTAGAAGATGATTGTTTAGATTGAGAGTATCAAATCTTGTAAAACAATTTGAGTTTCTTGGTACATTGAAATTCTCCTCATCTTCCACATAAACCACGTGTTCTTGTGTGATCCATTATTTTTCATATTGCTCTTATTTTCTCATCTTTATTAGTTAGCCCGATTCTTAACAAATTAGTATTAGAGCCAATATTTTTTTGTAGTTCTTGGGAGGTCCAAATTGGTTATTAAAGTAAGGTTTAAACAATGTCAATTTTTTTGGGGATGACAACTATGAAATTTGAGATTCCGCTTTTGGATCGCAACAATAGATTTTCTTTGTGGCAAATTAAGATGCGAGCAATTTTTGCTCAATTGGACTTGGATAATGCTTTGTTGGGGTGGATAGAGTACCCGTAAAAATGACTACGGAGGAAAAGCAATGCAAGGATAGTAAAACCCTATCATAGATACATCTTCATCTTTATAATCAAATTATTTAGGATGTGGTAAAGAAGAAAAGTGTTGCTGGATTCTGATTGAAATTAGAGCATCTTTGTATGACAAAGAGCTTGACCAGTAAGATTCATTTGAAGCAGTGCTTGTATTCTCATCTCTTGATAGGAGGTGGATCTTTAGAAGATAATCTTTGCTGTTCAAGAAAATCGTCGCTAATTTGGATACCATGGAGATCAAGTACGATGAAGACGATTTTAGAATCAATATTGTTATGTTCGTTGCTGTCTTCATATGTGACTTTTAGAGATACTATTCTCTATAGTCGGAATACTTTCACTATTAACGAGGTATATGATACATTATTCTCTATAGTCGGATCTTGTAGTTCATAAGAGGAAGACAGGGTAGTTATGGAAGGGGCAGAGTCAATGATAGCAAAATTGATAAAGTATGTTGGTATTCCAACAACAAGGGACATATGAAGAAGGATTACTAGAAGTGGCAAAATAGGAATAAGTTTTCTACTACAGAATAAAAGAGATAACCAGGAAATTCCGGTGATGCCAGTCTTGTAGAAGAAGATTGCATTGATGGAGATCTTTTGGTGAGTTCTGGCGGTGACTCCAAACCTAACGAGGATTGAATTCTTAATACGACTTGCACTTTTTATATGTTTTTAATCGGGAATAATTTTCTTTATATGGAACAGTTACAAAGGGTTTCGTGGTGATGGAAAATAATGAGTCTTAAAAAAAAGATAGTTTTGATAAGGTCAAAATCAAGATATTTGATGGGATGGTTAGGACATTTGATTTAGTGAGACATGTTCTAGGTTTAAACAGAAATATTATCTCCTTAAGTATTCTCGATTAAAAAAGGTATAGGTATATTGATGGAGGTGGAGTTTTGAAAGTTAGCAAGGATGCTAGGATTGTGTTAAAGGGGTGGAGAAAGTCTTGATTATATGTTTTTGAAGGTTTGACGGTCATTGTGGAAAAAAGTACAGCTTATGGTTTGCTAAACAGTAACTCATGTGTTTGATAGGTGTATCTTATACACTTATTTAGGCTTTAAAATATAGACATTTCATAGTTCTTTCAATGAAATTATAGCCTAATTTATTATATAATGTGTTATTAAGTGAAATTCAATGAATGGAAGTGAAATTGAAATAAAGAAGTGAAAATTGGTGAAAAAGAGCAAGATCCAAAGTTTGGGAACTACTAAAGTGTAAGTACTCAAATTTTGTGTCGGACCTCACGATGAAGATTCGAGAATGTTAGGGTTCAATTGGATGTAATTAGAAATAAAAAATGAGTGAAATATGATCAAAATATTTTCACAAATCAATTTTCAACCGCACAAATATGTTCCATATTTTTATTCGGAGATTGAGGTCCATTTTTGACCTCGTAGACGTTCAAATTGGAAAAATGTTATTTCAAGTAATGTTATAGCACTTTGAGTTATCTTTACAACCAAATTTGAATTGTCTCAATCGAACATGGGGGGGGGAGAAAGTTATGATAAAATACTAAATGGTGCGAAGTGCTAAATTTTTCCTGAGGGGCGGCGTGCGACGCTACAATTAGGGCACCTTGGTGTCGCAAATCCACAAAAAAGAGCCAAAATTTTAACCGAAAGGGGTGCCACCCATGATGCCTTCGAAGCGTCGTCTGCTGCTGTCTAGGTGCAGATCTTTTTGCCCTTTAAAAACCCATAAAGACTCCAAATACGGGGAAAACACTAATGGAAGTATAAATACAAAAGGAGAGACACTTGAGAAGTGTTCCACAAATTTAGAAACAAGCCAAACAACTTGAGAATGAAGAGAGCAAATCAAAGGAGAAAAACAACAAGAAATCAAAGATTTGAAGATTGATTCGGACAAAAAAATCATCTTGTGCAAGATTCATCCACTTATCTTCATCTATATTCAAAATCTGGTGATTTACTCAATGAATATCTATTGTTTTTATTTCTACATTATGAGTGACTAAATGGTTTATTAGGGCTAACAATGTAATCTATTTGATTTCTTTTATTCAAGATTATTTTAATACTTTGAATTACTTGAACAATAATTCAATGATTTTGTAAATTTATTACGAATCGAGATGTGAGCTTTAGATTTTAGTAAAATTCGGTAATTTATTATAAAACATAGAGATACTTATGCTAATTATTACGATCATTACATGGATTCTTAGAACATAATTGCATTTAACTAAAATTGATTCATATAGAGATATTGAATTGAATTAGTTAAATAGACTCAAAAAGAACTTGAGATGGATAAATTAAATATAATAGAAGAACTCGATCGAGCACTACATTAGATTTGTGAATTTTGATTTAAGAATTAAAAGGGGTCAATATATGAAATTGTGACCTAATATCCATTCCATACTTTAAAAACCCAATTTTGATTATTTATGTCAATTTAGGTAACATTAGTATAATTAGAAGAATTTAGATAATCAATCAAAAACATATTCTTTGTTTTTTGTCGAATAGGAGTTAGGAATAGTAAATTAAGTATTAAATTATAATCCTCATGGGAACGTAACAATATAGTTGGTTGTGATTTGGTTGCTCATGATGATTCAAGTAGGTTTGGTGACTTGGCTGAAGTGCTAGAGAACCAGATGATTCGAGTAGGTTTGGTGTGCAAGGTAATTCTGCTGGTAAGCAGTGCTTGAATTTTGTTCACAGTTTCTGAGTATGTCCTGAAGGGACATGGTGGAAGATGTGGGGAACGACTTGAAGAGTGAAGACTTAATTCCTTGCTATGAAATTTGTTTTAATGTGGAGTTTGTTAGTTTGTCACTAAAATTCCATGTGATTTGGAAGTTTGATTAATATAGGAAGCCTATATAATTTTGGTTTGGATGTTCGGATTGATAAGTGATCAAATTTCATCATGGATCGAGAGTTTGTTGGGGAAATGACTTTGGAATAGATAAAGAAGTGTTTTGGAAGTATTAGATCTGAGATGGAACGCCAGCACCGACAGTGCAACGGGAAGTAGCGGCGTGCCGTTTGGCTGCAATAAGCTATTGTCCCAGCACCAGCTTGGGGCGATGGTTGCTCCCCTGGTATGGGAAAATTTGTTTCCTTGTTGATTTCTGCCTTATTTTTTGTGCTCTACTTTATCAATAACTTCAAGATTGAGTTCCTATATATACTCCACGTAGTGTAGGCTTTTCATAGGCTCAACTAACAATAAGATCATTGTTGTATGCATTGAAAACTTGAAGATGATTGTTTGTTTAGATTTAGATTGAAAGTATCAAATTTTATAAAATAATTTTAGTTTCTTGGTATATGGAAATTCTCCTCATTTTCCACCTAAATCTTGTATTCTTGTGTGATTCATTATTTTTTATATTGCTGTTATTTTATCGTCTTTATTATTTGGCCTAGTTCTCAACAAATTAAATCTTATTCGATTTGTATCCGCTCAACCTAGATTTTCACTATGGAGTCATTTCAGAAAAGGCTTAGTAAATTGTTCCACAAATTCACCATTTACCACATGCAAGTTTGGTAACAATTAATTAATAAGATCATTCGATCACGCAAAATGACTACATTGTCCCTTCATTAAAATTATTCAATTTTACGTACATTATTAACAACTCAAAAATTCAATTAATTCTATTGCACTAAAAGTAGGAATGACAAAAAGAATTGAAAACTCAAGCCCTATGTTGCATTGCTTAATTGGGATAGATCTTACAGCACCCCATTGCCATTATCCATTATTTTAAAAAATTCAAAAGTTGTTGCAATCATTCATTCTGAAATAGTTATGAAACGAACCTCCGTCCTTCCTGGCGGTGCAAGATGTTTCTACTACTCTGATAAACAAATGTTACCTGTGAAATGAGGTTGGGGCTTTCTTTCGGCGTGAGAATTAGTAAGGGATTTAAGAACATATAATTAGAAAGAAAAGATAGAATATGTATTCAGATAGCCAAAATTTCAAGATTCATACCAGTCTCGCCTTAAGAGTGTTTATAGGTGTCAGAAACCATGTAATTGCTCAACGGTTATTAAGTCATATGTCCCACGCAGCACCTCTCACCACCTCCACGTTCTAAGTAGATGACCTCCACCTATCCAACGGTTGGTCGTGTGTATGATAACCACTAAGCGATTTTCATCCAACTCATGAGTGTTTTTATGGTTAAGTGTTGTGTTGGCCTTGTAGTGGTAAAGGGCCTCATAACGAACACAAAGATCCTCATAGTGTTAGACGGTCTACTATGAACGTAGAAGACCTCATAATGGTCGACGGTCTCATAATGGTAGACGACCTAGTGTGAATTAGATGGCCTCATAATGGTAGACAGTCTAGTATGAATGTAGAAAGTCTCATAGTGGTCGACAGCCTCATAATGGTAGATGGCCTAATATGAACGTAGAGGGCCTCATAGTGATCGATGGCCTAGTATATGGTGCTTTATGTAGAGTGCCTATTGAGTATTTTTCACCTTGTTGACCATTGTAGATAATTATTGATGCCATCTAATATCACTAATCCCTCTACCTCTTGTCGATGTTTATCGATAAGGGGTAGCATCTTCACGTTGATTAATTTTTTTAAAAATGGACTCATCACATATCAACATTTGGTATAGTATAAGTGGGTCGAGCAATCCAAGTGGCATAGGGTAATGGAAGTACTGTACAAATGGCACCCCATGGGTGAGTTTGATTTTGGGGAGAAGTTTTCCCCAAATAAATTCAAAATTTCCACCTATATAAGGGTAGAGACCTCCATTTTACCTTAACTTCTCCACTTGCAAAAATTCTAGTCCCTTCAAACACTTAAGGTAATTTCTTCATTTTTTCTTCCTTTATCTTAGTTTTTTTTAAGTTGTCTTCCTTCATTCTATCGTAAAGTATAAAACTATTTTAACATCATCCTTCGACGAAAGTGGAAGTGAGGAAGCGAACCCCATCGTCGAATGGGCCAGTCAACAGTTGACCAACGCAGGTCGACCATCGACCTCCTTGAGGCTGGTTGTGGTCGACGGCTGTCGACCAACCCTGACGATAGCCCCCCGCGTAGGGTCAATCAATGCCCCGGTGACTTCGATAGCCCGACCCATTCAGCTAAACTTCATGTCTTTCAACCAAGTTCTACCAAAATTCATATTGGCTCAACTAAGTTTTTCAACCGAAATTTAGATATTGGATGGGATCCGACGGTGCGAGGTGGTTGTTCTAAAAATTCCAAAATTCTATAGCATTTATAACTCCTCAATAAAATTGGAAAAATCACTTGGCAAATTCGACTATGTTGAGAATTATGTTTATAGAGTCTTTAGGCCCAAAGATAGACTCTTCGGATCCGACCCCATAAGGTTGATGTGTATAAAGATACTATGGATGGTGGTTTTCAATTTTCCATCCATTCCTTTTTTGTCTCAATTTTCAGTGAATTCCACCTTACTCCTAGCCAAATAAATCTGAATGCATGGATGAAGGCATTGTACTTCTTATATATCTACCTTAGCAAGGAAATCCTTCTTTCCGTAGACTTCTTCAGGTGCATCTTTGAGATGCACAAACAAGCTCAGTATAATACCTTTGTCTTCTTCACCTCTAGAGTCCATTTGCGCTTTCCCAAATTTAAGAATTCCAACAGCGGTGAAAGTCTCAATTCTTCTTTGTTCGACCTTCCGAGTGCCAATTCTCATTCAACACTAGTTAGAGACATCCTCAAATTCGTTTCTTCAATAGTTTGTTGAGGTTACTCCTCTCTTAAGAGCACAAATCCAACAATTTACCTATATACCACATCTTGCACCCGACTTAGGGTCAGTTTTGACTATGAGGAATATGTTGATAATGGGGATCGGTGGACCTACTGGTAGTTTCTTTCCTTGCCCTTACCTTTACACTTGTATCTACTTTTGCTCGATATTTTTGGAGCTTGATGAACTCGATTGTGTGCATGCAGACAGGAACTTTTATTTGGATGAGGTGTTGAACACCTTGTCCGAACCGGGGAACGATGATGAAGAGAGGGCTTTGGCAGTCTATACCTAGATGGTAAACTTATTACTATACTTCCTCCTTTTTATTTATGTCTATTTTCTCTAGCATGCCTAACAATTTTTTATCATTTTGTCTTTTCACCTATTAGGTTGTGGCCTTACAGACTGGGTTTGTTGGGTCAAGTTGCCATCAAACATTGGAGCTAAAGGCTCTTGCAGAAGCAAAGAAAAAGGAAGCTCACCACTACAATAAGAAAGTCTCTTCTTTGAAGTAGTCTCTCTAAGCTTTTGATACACGAACTTGCGAGCAAGAGATAGAAAATGATAACCTACGATCTGTTTGGCCCGAGCACTAGAAGAGGCAGTAGAACGATATAAGACTTTGACGGAGTATGCTAGGGACCTGGAGGCGTCGTAGAGTAGTATAAATCATATTTAGATTATACCGAGGCCTTACATTTAGATGGGGAGAAGGAGAGGGCATCGTCCATCAAATTGGCCAAGGAGTGGGTAGCTACTGAGTACCTTTCTATCGATCCCTCGGGTTTCGATAGGTTTCTAGTGTGTAGAGCAAGGGGAGAGATAGTAAAGCTAATCAATCCAAGACATTCGGGAACACATCACGAGGCTTGAGTCTTTCGATAGGTTGATGGAGTCTTTCGTTGCTAATATTCTAGCATTTTCCATTGTTATTTGATCGTCTAGTGGTTCTTCCTAGTCCAGGATGTGGACAAAAAATCACCCTTTATTTTGAGTATGGATGATTTCTCTTTGAACATTATTGTTGTTTAATTTTTCTCCATCTATCTTGTCATATAGACTCCACTTGCTAATGTGTAAAAGTTGTCAATTATCACACAACTTTTCTTATTCGATCGCGTAGTAGTTAGCGGGTGCGACAACCAGCGGGGGTGCACTGGCTATATCATGGCTGTGTAGATTGTAGAATCACCTGAGCTATGTTGAATTGTATAGCACTGGGTCTAGTGGTTTAGATCCTTAACTAATTTTAGGTTTTGAAGGCTCTCCACTATGATCATAGAACGTCATCAAGCTGATAACCAATTTATTGATTTTGTTGCTCTTCGCCAAGCCCCTTGGGCGATGTCGAATTGTATAGTATAGGGTTTAGTGGTTTAGGGCTTTAACCAATTTTTGGTTTTAAGGGCTCTCCACTAGACCGTAGAGCATTGTCGAACTTATAACCAATTTATTGATTTTTTCGCTCCCTGCTTAGCCCATTCGGCTATGTCGAATTGTAGAGCACATGGTCTAATGGTTTAGGGTCTTAACCAATTTTTTGTTTTGAAGGATCTCCACTATGACCATAGAGTGCTATTTAGTTTATGACCAATTTATTGGTTTTGTTGCTTTCCTGCTAGACCCTTGGGCTATGTCGAATTGTAGAGCGTAGGGTCCAGTGGTTTAGGGTGTTAACCAATTTTTGATTTTGAAAGATCTACAATATGACCGTAGAGCGCTGTCGAGCTCATAACTAATTTATTAGTTTTGTTGTTCTCCGCCTAGCCTCTTGAGCTATGTCGCCAACCACTACAAGGGCATCATCATGGGAGGTTGTTATGTCAATCAAGTCTTCATCACCTAAAGTGAGACTCTGATTGAACCTTACCTTCTTCTGGATAAAGCAGACCCCAAAGGAGCGTACATAGCTATTATTAACCGAATTTGAGCCTCAGCCTGCCGCTATGCCGCCATGATCACATTTATCACTCTGGCTTTGGATGGGGGACGACCTTCAACTTTTTCCTTGCCTACGTCATTTCTCACATACTTGGTTCAAAACCTCCGTCTTAGAAGGTGCTCGATCTTCTCCTTAAGCTGCATGCAATTTTCAATATTATGTCCAGGTCCTTATGGAAATGACTATACTTGCTTTGATTTCTTTTGTTGGAAGACGTCAACATTGGCTATGGTTATTTACGTTCTTTCATGTCTCGTATCTCCATCAACAACTTTGTGCTCAAGGTGTTCAGATGAGTGAAGGCCTTAACCTCTTTTCGCCTTTGCTTGGTCAATCGATCCTGAACATATCCCTTGTTCATGCCATCATTTTTTGGCTTGTTTTTGTCAGTGGGTTTTCATTCATCAATTGACTTTCACTTGTGACTTTCTGGCTCTTACCCTTCACTAAGATTTTGTGTGACCTTCTCTACCTCCTTGATGTCAACATACTTGCCTCCCTTCTTCATCAATTCATGCATTGATTCAGGGGGATTTTCGCAAAGTGACATCTTAAAGGCTCGGTTCCGCGTCTCATTCATCAATGCGGTTACTACTATTGAAATTCGAAGATCCTTTATACCAAGTGTTACCCAGCTAAACCTAGCCAAGTATTCCTACAACGGTCCATCTCTCTCTTATACAAGTTGCATCAACCCAATGGTTGTCTTCCTCTTCCTTTTGCTACTTAAGAAGTAAGCTACAAAACTTCTAGAGAGCTCATCAAATGTTTTGATAGACTGGGGTTCCAAAGTTGCTACCCAGTTTTGGCATCTCTCCTTAGTGTCGGAAAAAATGACGGGTACATCACTGCATCTGGGGCTGCATAAAGTCTCATCAAATCAATGAGGGTCCGCAGGTGGTCAAGCGGATCCATGACTCCGTCATATGCCTTTATCATAGGCTATTTGAAGCAAGGGACTGCCATGATCTCGGGTGCAAATGGGTATTCTTCCAAAATCATTTGCATGCGACTGTCTTTCCTCTCAGATAATGCATCGTCTCTCTTTTGGGCTAACATTAATCAATCTTTGGTTCCAAGTCTACCATGGGGCATAGAACCTGCAGAACTGTGACCTTAGGAGACCCTAAGTGTCCTGTTATTGGCTAAATAAAGGTGGGACAACCGCTTGTGCCACTTGAGATGATTGCTGCTCATAACCTCCGGTTTGTTGTGTGGTGGGACTTTTGCTTTCCAGAATACTGAATTGACGCTGTTTACATACTGCAGCGGCAATGGTAGCGGCGGATCATGACCCCTTGCGACGAACTCCGACTTCGTCTTCGCCGTGTTGCTGACCAAGCGCGTATCACTCCTAGTTCATCTTTTTGACATCATTTTTATGTTCAGTAGCTCCCACGGACAGCGCCAATGAAATAGTTATGAAACAAACCTCCGACGTGAAAATTAGTAGGGGATTTAGGAACGTAGACTTAGAAAGAAAAGATAGAATGTGTATTCAAATAGCCAAAATTTCAAGACTCGTACATGTCTTGCCTTAGGAGTATTTATAGGTGTCTAAAACCATGTAATTGCTCAGAGATTATTTTGCAACTTGTCTCACGTAGCACCTCCCACTACCCTCCACGTTCTAAGTGGAGGACCTCTACCTATCCAACGGTTGGTTGTGTCTATGATAACCAATGAACGGTTCCTATCCAATTGATGACTGCTTTTATGGTTAAGTGTTGTGTTGGCCTTGTAGTGGTAAATGGCCTCATAATGAACACAGAGGGCTTCGTAGCATTGAACGTCCTAGTATGAACGTAGAGAACCTCATAATGGTCGACGGTCTCATAATGAAAGACAGCTTAGTGTAAACTAGAGGGCCTCATAGTGGTAGACAGTCTAATATGAACGTAGATGGCCTCATAGTGGTGGATGACCTTATAATGGTAGACGACCTAGTATGAACGTAGAGGGCCTCATAGTGGTCGACGTCCTCAATGGTAAATGACCTACTATGAACGTAGAGAACCTCACAATGGTCGACAGCCTGATAATGGTAGACGGCCTAGTATGAACGTAGTGGATCTCATAGTGGTCGATGGCCTAGAATATGGTTCTCTACTTAGAGTGCCTATTGAGTAGTTTTTACATTGTTGACTATCGTAGATAATTATTGATGCCACCTCATATCACATTCCAACTTTTCTTATATCCAAATCCCAATTACCCACTTAGTCCTACAATTTAATGAAAAAAAAAAAAATTAAAACTTATATTATAATCAGGGACGGGATTGCTCCGCCTACCTTAACCGCCATTGGAAAACTCGTCCTCACCCTACCACATCGCCATGCCATCTCTAGCTAAATTTACGTTTTGAAAAAATTTCCTCTAAAATTAACGTGGAAGGAAAAATCAAAGATTTTCTTGACTCGAGTGGTTCAAATCCACATTATCAACAGGCAACTCTACAGCTCTATTGACTAGACTAAACTTTTGTCTTCTACTAGTGTATAATTTAATAAATGTGGAAACTTTTGCGTAGATTGCGATGTTTCTTGATTATTTTTTCTAGCATACCATTTATTTTAATCAAATATTATGCATGGATAAATTGTGACAACAAAACTTGGATTTGAAAGCGTGGATTCAATTTGAGGAAATTGAAACCCATATTATATAGGAATTTAATTTTTTATATAAAGTCACCATTTAAGACACCAGGTCACTTGCCTAGTTTGTATTAGCTAGAATAATATTATGTAATCTCGATGAGAAAGCCTAAAAAAATTGAAATACGTAAAATGAAAGATAAAAAAATTATTACAGTTTTAAAAA
>CAIGRT010031834.1:0-22134 GCA_903798405.1 Fraxinus platypoda
AATTTAAAAATTGCTGATAAATCTGAAATAAAATCTTCTAAAGTGATAAAAAGATTAAATATTGAGATTAGTGGATTTCACAAATCCCAATGGACAACATTTTACTTTAAAATACCCACTATATACCAATTGGAAACTGGTCTAGATTTTATGATTGGTAATAGTTTTTGCCAATTATATCATCCTTTTATTGAAGAAATTGAATCTATGAGTTTTATTATCAATAGTAAAAAATTATGGATTCCCAAACAAAGAAAAGCAATGGCAATGAATATTTTACAAGAAAGGTTCTTGGAAAATATTAAAATTAATAATAAAAAAGAAAAATTCATAATTTTAAAAGGGGAAAATATTACTTCAAAAAGAATTATCCTCATAACATCTGAAGAAAAACAGCAAATTAAGATAAATTCTCAAAGAGAAAGAATTCTTAATTTACTGGAAGATTGTTGCTCAGAAAATCCTTTGGATCTTCAAAAGAACAAAGGAAAGATGACAGCAAGAATTGAATTAATTGAAGAATTCAAAACCTCTATTATTAGAGCTGAAGCTATGGCTTATAGCCCAAAAGATAGAGAAGAATTCTCTAAACAAATAAAAGAATTTATTTGTTCCATCTCCTTTAGAATTCTAAGCTATGGCAAGAATTTATGTTGTCTGTTGAAGTCTTGAAGAAGCCGAGAAGATTAGAAGACCAAGAGTTGAAGATGATGGTAAGGAAATAGGTATTTGATGGTTTTTATTTGGGGGCTTTTTGCGCTTTTGAGGCTTTTTTTTTAGAGCCACTTAATATTTGAGGCCCAAGGGAGTGGATTGGGGTTTTTTTAGTGGCCCCCTAAAAATTTGAGGCCCAAGGTCACTGCCTTAGTGGCCTTGGGCCATGGCCGGCCCTGATTTGTGTTTTGGATTGATTGGGTGATGGACGCAGATGATAAATCCGTGATACAATTATTGTTGCTCTTCACTTCGACATGGTTAATTCTTATAGCATCTTTGGCTAATCCTAAGAAATAAAAGTTGTATCCAAATTTGATCAATCGAAAAATATTTATTTAAATAAACTATTTATGCATGAGAACCTGTAACTAAACTTTTTAAGCTTAGCCAAACATTCTTTTAATCCTTTTGCTCTTCTTGAAGAAATTTACATATGTAAATTGTTCCAAGGCATTCTGGATATTTCGGAACACAGATACCGAAAGCTAGCTGTGAATCTTTTAAGTAACCCAGTTGAGGTTAGAGGTGGTGATTGTTCGTCAACGGAAATCAAGACATCATTTGATCCTTCAAGTGGCAAACTCACGGTAACACGTGGTTTCTCATGATTTGAAGATTTCTTTATTTGCTTTTGTCAAAGTCTCGACTTCTTTCTATATTTCTTCTTGTTTAAGTGTAATTTAATTTGAACTCTTACATGTTCGTCTGTTGCTATGATTACATTATAGTAGCCTTGTACACATGAGACGAGTATAGTGACTATTTTGTATTCACTTGTGGAAAGGAGATAATATATTTTCCATGTACAAATTGGATAGACCGGCTAATTATCTGCAGTCTATTGTTGTTTATATCCTTTTTTATAACAATCTTATGTGCATGTTGATTCAGGTAATATTTTTAACTCGAGCTTTAGAATTTTCCTCTACTTAATGCAAACGGTGGCACTTTCCCATTGGATTTCACATCAAAGTTTTCTTGATTTCTTTGTGCTCTTCAAATGCTTCGAAAATGTATTCTATGGGTAAATTATATAGAAATGTACGTCATCAAATTTAGTTAATCTTGCTAACCTAAACGCGCAAATCTCCCATCAACTCATAACGCTCGACACACTAACGTTACCTTAAAAAAAAAAAAAACATAGCCAATGCATTGCACGGGCACGAAACTAGTAGTTCTTATAATTTTCTTGTAAAAAAAATGATACCATTAAAAATAAGATAGGAGAAAATTAGGGTGGGAATTCCCTTTCATCTTTGGACAGTTGGGGATGGAGTTACTTCAATACTTTGTACAAGTCCAATACTTTGTACAAGTTGTCTTACATCTTAACTTTTAAAGTGAATGTCTGAATTTGTTTATCTATTTAAATATGTGAATTTAGGTATTTAAATGATTGAAGCTTTATTACTTCTCGAACTAACCTTCATGATTTTGTTCTAAAATATGATCAAGCTTTAGCTTTAATTGTAAAAAAGGGAGAATGATAAGGACTTTGAATCAGAACATGAACATAGAATTGTTAATGATGATACTTTACTTCTAAGGCATGCATCAAAAGTATATACTAGAAATATATTTGAGAAATTTAAAGAAGAGTGGATGAAAGTCAAGGATTACAGAGTTGAAGAAGTGAATTATAATTGTGTGACATACATAGTTCAACATAGAGTAAGAGAATTTGAGAAGTTTCAAGTAAGATATAATTTGCAAAATCATGAAGGAAAATGTGAATGCCAACATTTTGAGTTTGTGGAATAATTTGCAGTCATATTATCAAAGTACTTATTCGTAAAGACATTGACATACTTCCTTCTGATTTTATAAAAAAGAGGTGGATGCAAGGAGCAAATAAATTTAGGAGTACAGAATTAGAAAAAATTGTGATTAAGGATGATGAACAACATACAAAGGCATTGAGACTTGGTCAAATGTGTAGGATAGCAACCCAACTAGCTTGTCATGCTGCCGAATCGAATGAAGGATACCAATTATATATCAAAGCTATTGAAGAAGTACATGAACAGATTTACAGAGTGGATATTGGATCAAAGTTTCCTGTTGAAACTTCTCCAAATCAGTTAGATAGTTGTAATGAGGGGAGATTTCAATTTGTGCTATCGGATCCCAATGTTTCAGTCACAAAAGGAAGGAAGAAGGATGAAAAAGGAAAAGGAAAAGACCATCTTACTTCAAGGAGGTTCAAATCAAGTATTGAGTTGGCACAAAAAAAAGCGTCATTGTGAACTATGCAATGAATCAGGTCATAATAAGAGAATATGTCCCAAGAACCCTAAGAAAAATGTAAATGTGCATACTGAGCAAATGGACTAAAGCACGTAAGTATTTATTATTTTTATTTTTTTGTTATTTCAGTGGTAAATCAGTATTTTATGCGTTTGTGTAATAAGTCGTTTTTCTTTCATGTAGGATCCAAATTTCGAGTTAGAATTTGAAGCCAAGCAATGTACAAATGAATGTCGATCAATGTTGGTAACATGAGATTAATCTTTACTCCATATTCTTGTGAATGATGGTGAATGGTGAATGTTGTTGACATGAGATTAATCAAAATAGATTTAGTGCTTGGCATAACAAGAGGGCTGCACTTTGCTAAGACACATTCTATCAACATCTCTTACCTTGAGTTCGAATGTATCAATGTTGTGATACTAGTTAAAGTTCCATCTATTCTTCTTAGTATTTCTGATTTATTGCAATTTCTTCTTAATATTTCTAATTTACTGTAGTTTTTTTTTTCCTATTAACAGTACCACTTTCATTCAATGTGAAACAAATGTGAGTATTCTAGTTAGACATTTTGTATTGCACTTTCTTATTTGGAATGGTTTGAAGAACCCCCAGCTCTATTTCCAAGACTGTTTTGGTTGATTAATTGAGATTAAACTGACTTTACTCCATGCATTTCCATTATTAATCCATTGTATTTGCATCTTGCAATGGACATTTGCTATTGCCTTTTTGTTCATCTACATAGGCACCCCATTGAGTTCAGCAGCCTCTGTATGAGAATCGTGTTTCCCATAACACCATTGGACTAGTGCTATTTGTGTCATTTGTATTGTTTGTATTACTTTGGCCCAGCTGCTTAGGCGTCATCCACCTATTGGTAGCTTGGTTATTATATGGATTGTGCTAGTTTGGGTTTATTAGAACCGTTGGATGTGTTGGATGGTTGAGATTTAATTATTGGTAGATATTTCCTCTCGCCTTTCTTATTTCACTCGATCTCTCATTTTCTCGAACCTTATCCCCTCTTTCTCGTTTGGTCTGGGTCTCTCTGTTCCGTGAGTCCATTCTCTCGTCTCTTGATTATTTTCTCTGTGATTGTTCTAGCATTTAGAGGGTAAACAACTGGGTAATCTATGCTTGAAATAGTGGCTGGTTTTAATCTTGGTTTTACTCTAACTGTGAGGAAGAACAGTGGCTATTGGGAGATCTTTTGATCGATGACCAATACAGAGTTTCCCCTTTGAGTGTTCTCTGTAATCCCTATCTTCTGGACGGGGGTGTGCGATGATTGGAAGGGCTGTTCCTGAGCCTATTTTTGGCTTGCGACAAAGGGAAGTAACTCTTGGTTTTATTGTTTTGGTGTTCTATGGTTTCTGTTATCCTTTATGAATATGTTAATATGCTTTGTGGTCTGTTGATTGTCACTGTAAATTCCTAACACTCTGCTATTGCTTGTGATGCATTTGTCCAGCACACAATTTTAAGCTTTGCAATCATTTCATTAACCAAAGCCTTTTCCCTTTCTTGTTGTAAAGATTCAAATATTATTGTCGAATGTTAGTCAAATAGGCTCTCACATGCCGAAGCTTTGATGACTCAACAAATAACATAAACTATCGATGAAGTTTATTTAGATACTAAAAGTGATTATTGGAAAGAAATGTTATGAATTTATCACCCCTGTGGTTTGACAAAGTTGTGCACAACTTAAACCAGCAATCTATCAGATGCCCAATGTCCACATAAATCAGTAATCACAGACCAGGAAAGAAAATGAGATTTATATATACATTACATCATAGTTCATGTTGAATTCAACAAAGCTATTTAACCCGAATTTTACAATTGACAAGAAATCAGAACGCAAAAACTCCATTTTGAAATGCCTCGATTGACAACAAATTAAAACCGAACTTTACATAAAAAATGAAGAGTGTAAAGACAATATGGAAAAAACACGTGATAAGGAGCCTCGATCGGGATACTATCATACCCAAGTCCTCCATTTAACACATCATTTGGAACAACACTTTTCATCATCTCATCCCCTGCTCGTCTCAAATTTTCAGTCTTTGAATCAGAAACAAAACGAGCATTTGCTTGAATTCCCTTAAAGCCTTCAAAATGTTGTCCTAGGCCACTTATCTGTCAAACAAATAATTAATAAACATGAGCCAACAATTATCTTCCACCACTGAAGCAATCAATCAAAATTATGCCTTTTAATCAAATTAACAATTAGTTTATGATTAAGGAATCTAGAATTCAAATAATTAATTTATAATGAATGTGTAATCCTCCCAAGTCAAAATTTCAAAATATTGGAATAAAAAGGGACGATTATAACTCTCAATGAAGCCTGATTAACGTAATGAGAATTAGAAATTGGAGGGTTTTATAATTGAAATTCAGATTTAGAAAATAAAAAATCTCTCATAATTTGAATATTGGAGGAAAATCAGATTCAAGAACATGATATAATGCAGTTTTAAAACCATGTAGAAGGATCGAAATAGCAAAATTGAAAACCCGTGTGAGATTTCTGTTGAAAAATAGTTGTATGCGTACAGAATCATACATGAAAAAATCAATTCAGTTCTTATTCTGCTTTCTCCTAAATAAATAATTTGACATGACAATAGGACTCCTCCTATAATTTACACATGGGCAAAGGAATTATTTTCAGGCATTGATGGTTTGGAGATTCAATTTCGCCAAAGAGATGATGAATTTGGGTGGTGATTGAGAATGGAATAAGATGATATAAAATCGCGATGTTGTTGAGAGATTTTAGGAATTAATATAAGGTAATTAGGGGTGTTTGGAAGTATTTTAATTGATAAATTTTGAGCGTTGGATTGAATTAAAGTAAAGGTCATGATTATTTGTCAAAAATACTTGCCAAATTAATGGGTTGGAGGAACGGTCCCGTTTATCGAGAATCAAAATTTTATATTTATATTAAAAATAGAGCTTCAAGAATATAATAGTCATAATAATCACGATTACAGAATTACAATGATCATTCAATAATTATTATTTAATCTACGACAATCATGTTGTTTTTATTCTTTACTTTATGGACTTCACCAGCCAGTTTAAACTAATTTGAATCAAACAATTTAAAGCTTTTAGAACAAGTAAAATTAAAGTTTTGCACGCACATAATCTACTCCTCCGCAACATTTTACTACCAACTTATACTTTGTTTCTTGTCACATCAATAAGGAAAAAATAGTAGAAACAAAAGACTGTTTTCTTCAAAAAAAAAAAAAAAGACTTATGGTATGACGATTTTAGACATATTTGATATGTTAAAGCTAAACTAAACTCATATATCTCCTCTTGGTATGTATGTCTCCCAATTGTAGACATATTTGTTGCGTTGGAGTTTAGATTAGATTAGTTCTGCTATACTTACATTATGGTCGACAGCCTTATTTATCATTAATTTTACAATCATGCTACATGTATATAATCCTTCACACAATCTTTTACACCTCTCTCACATGGAGAGGGGTCCCACATACAATAAAATATTCGCGCACACTATTCATGTGAGAGAGGTGTATGTACACCTGGTGTACAAACAGCATAATCCTTAATTTTAACAATAATTATTCAAATCAATGATCTCGATTTTGACACACTTGATTTAAAAAATTGATATACAAGTAGATTAATTCAAAATAAACTCATGTCTTCTATTTTTAACCTTGTTGGATTGCCTACGACTATATCCACAGACTACACGTACAAGCTGCTAGACATGTTCAAAGTTCCACAGTAGGACACATATGGGCGAATGAAAATGTTTGTCAAATTTTAAAATATTCTCATTATACCATTTTGAAACATACCCTCCACCAAGTACCATGATTATTGTACACATTGGGAAGCAACTCTGGACCATTCTTTAACCTCTTACACTTCTGCAACAAAAAGAAAAACACAGACCACAACCTTCGAGCCTTGTACCAATGGCCGCCACCACCATCCCTGTTTTTCCCCTCCTCCTCCTCCTCCTCTTTGCCGCCGCCGCCTCCGCCTCCGCCGCCTCAGCTTCACCATACCTCTCCCCCACCACCCTTTTCCAGAACTACAAAAACATGCTAACTAACTTCAAAATTTTCATTTACAACCCAGCTAAACCATTCACTTTCCAAAACCCGGTTGCATCTCTCTTTTACAATTCGCTCCTCAAAAGCCCCTTTCACACTCAAGACCCAAATGAAGCTCAACTCTTCTTCGTACCCTTTTCTCTCGACACCTCCACGCGCTCTCTTGCGCGTCTCGTCAGGGACCTCAGAGTCAACCATCCTTACTGGAATCGCACACTCGGTGCTGATCATTTCTTCTTATCACCCGCGGGTATTGATTATTCAGCCGACCGGAATGTTCTCGAGCTGAAGAAAAATTCTGTGCAGATTTCTGTTTTCCCTGTTATCTCCGGTAACTTTATCCCGCATAAGGACATCACTTTACCTCCCCTGAAACCATCCGCTAGCGTCATCTCCGCCGCACCGGATAATGCATCAACGACGTCGTTTTTGGGTTACTTCAAATGGGATGGAAAAACGGAGTCAAATTTCGTGGAGGAATTGAAGAAAGATGGTGATTTCTTGGTTGATATAGAAAGAGATTCTTTAGATCAGGTGGGGAATGTCAAAACCAGTAAATTCTGTTTGCTTTTTTACGGCGGCGACGTGGCGTGGATGGTGGAGGCGATGGCTCTGGGCTGTGTGCCGGTGGTGATTGTAGACCGTCCGATTCAGGACTTGCCATTGATGGATGTTTTGAGGTGGTCCGATTTAAGTTTGCTGGTGGCGGCACGCGGCGGCGCTAAGCGGCTGAAGGAGTTGCTGAATGGTGTGAGCGACGAAAAGTACAGCGGTATGAGAAGAATGGCGTCAGCAGCGTGTAAGCATCTGGTGTGGAATGAGGAGCTTCAGCCGTTGGATGCGTTTCATATGGTGATTTATCAGCTGTGGCTCAGAAGGCATACGATTAGATACGCCCGGAGGCATACGATTAAATAAACACTGTTCCTAACTACATAGTTTCAATATCAAGTTACAAATCTCACCCGTAAAACTAACTTTAGGCGAGTGCTCAAGTGGTTATAAGCCCACAGTTTACTACTAACATAGAAATGTAAGAAGCAATTAGAGTCTTTAAATCCATACATCTTAGGTGGCCCATGATACCGGCTAAGTGACTTGACAAAACTACTCATTGCCATGTCTGCAACACGGATCATTCGAAAAGGGTATTTGCTCAACTGCAACTATATTGTAACTCACTTCAAATGGACCAAGACGGGAGAGTGCTCAAGTGATTGTTATAGGATGCACAAGTACACTAGATTCTTTTTGCTTCTGTTAAATAGCCAACGTATGCTTGTGAATGAGAAACATAGAGCAGCAGTCAGATGAGAACCTTAATGATAGGAATCCCAACAATCACAGTAATTGCCGGAGCTGTTGTGTTTCCTTTCTAAGAGATTGAATTTCTCTCATAATCTCAGCCTGATTTTCCAGGATCAATCTCATGACACTTGAAGTTTCCATCTGCACAATAATACCAAAAAAATTAGAGGAGAATGGTGAAAAGGACTGAAGAAGAAAAACGCCTGACCTATACCTCCTGCATATGGAACTGTCTTAAAATTTCTATGTGAAGGTTTCGCATGTCTTCATGCATAGATTTCTGAAATGAACCAAGACCTTCTTCAAGAGTGTGCTGGAAAAGTTGAAGTGTAAATGAGTTTTCCGGTTTAGAATCCGGATGCAACGTAGTTTCCTGCACTTGCGTCGCTCCACCCTGCACAAGATTACAGGAAATTTAAGAAGAATCGATCAAGAATTAGCAGTCAGAGATTTACAGCGATTCATCATGAAGAACATTTCACCAGCCTGCATCCACAGGTTCACTGCACAATTCCTTCAGCAAAGAATTATGATGAACAAACTAGATGATGTATCATTAACACGAAATAGTTGTTGCAGATAAAATTAAAAACAGCGAGAATACAGCATCTGATGTTGCATACATTTCGAGCTGGAAGAACGCTACTTCTTGAGCCAGATGACACACTGGACAGTGACAACAAGCTATTTGAAATTTCTTCCCTCGTTTCTGCTCCTGTTTCATTAGTCTTGGGCGATCCCATTGAAAGATCAGTGAAGGATGTTGTAGCACCTATTCTCTCAGCATAACTGGAAAATCTTCTAGGAAAGGACAAAGGTGGACCAAGAGAATCAAGTTTACGAGGCACTGTTATGCCTGTTGTACCTAGGGAAGAGGAAACATGTTCAGAAGGTGCTAATGAAGTTTCCTGGACACACATTAACCAGGATCAGGCTTGATGTTAGGGGGCTTGTACTCTTACTTGTAGGGTGAGCAATATCTTGTAATCCAGACAACATTGATCCTGACGATAAACTACCCGAAGTCAATGTCGGGAAACGAGAAGACATGTTAACTGATTGACGGAAGTGCATCAATTTGTCTGATAATCGCTCGCCGCCCCAAGCCTCTGGCGGAGTTATGGAAGAAGAGACGTCACCAAGCGTAGATGCCTGAGTGGATGTCAACTGTGAGAAAGTAGAAGGGATGTCACCCTGCGTGAGATGCAACTATATGAGAATGTGTTGCACAGATGTTCTAAACCACCATTCAGTATTATGGCAACATTGAAGTAGTTAATTATTTTATGCAATCATCAGTTATTCATGACAAAGTATCCTTGTCTATAACAAGGGGCAGAAAAGGACATAAAAGTTCTAGGTTTCTGACACTGCATTTTTGCTAAAGAGTACTATTCAGACAGCAAGGCTTCTCGTGTTTCTAGACTAAAATTTTACAAGCACTTTTTTACATTATTCACATGGGGATGCTCCACATAAGAGCCTCTTTTCAGAAAGCTGATTTAGGTTTCCTAGATTGTCTTTATAGACTTAGTTATACTGAGATCTTACGGAAGGTATTATGCTTTATGCATTTATAAATTACTAGTTTCTAGAATGTATGAACAAAAAGTAAATTATGAATTGCACCTAGTAAAGCATAGAACTAGAAGTTCTAACCCTTTTATTGGAGGAATATAGAATCTCAATATATACATAATCTATATCAAGCAACAAACTTAAATTACACGACATCGATGCACTGATTAAAAAAGGAGAAATGCTGAAATAGGTAAGTAGCACACCTGTTTAGTTGTTGGAGAAGATTTCCAGTCAAAAATTAGACGGCTATCATGACCACCTTCCTCTGAAAGAGTAAAACTCCCAGAAGGGAACGAACTAGATGAGTTGTAATCAAAATCTTTCTTTGAACCCTTTCTACCATCCCACATCTGATCAAATGAATGAGTATTTGGTTGAACTTCCAATAGTGGAGAAAATATCTCCATGTCATCCTTAAAGTTATATCTACAAGGTGCAAGCAATCTTCCCAGTGATCCACTTGTCAGCGAGCTGCTTCGAAGAGATGTTTCTCCTGCAGCAGATAAACTGAGTGCTTGGTGTAGATGAAGAACTACCAACTGAAAAAGAAAATATACTTGCAGAACCTGAATGACTAGAATTTCGAGATCCAGAAACTGCAGTAGACATTGAAAAGTTTGATGATGCCATTGAAGGAAGTGGGTCAGGCATGAGAATTGAGTCCCCAACATCACCTGCCATAAGAACAGTTTCATCTGTGCAGCTAGTTTCATTGACAGTCACAGCTTTGGATCTCTGCCAGCATAGACTTGTGATTGCCTGATGAAGATCAAATCATTATTCATACACACCAATGAAGTCGATCAAAAATTCTGTGAAGCAGTTATAGTAATACCAAGAGAGATGAAAAATGAGCTCAACCTTTGAATGGACCTGATAAACAGAAAAATGGACTGATACACACATCAAAAGAGATTGATCATTTGCAATGCCTACTTAGTGAACAATCTTGCTCGAGCAGACTGATCCCCCAATAAAGAATTATTTATCGAAATGGCGGGTAAGAAATCTCACAGGAGGTTATTTTTCACTAAAGAGATAGGAGAGGAACATATTTTGGACAATGAGCCATAACAAAGAGAAGAAGAACTCAGATTCCCGGGATGCAGAGCTGAACGAATTGCAAAGTTCTAACATCTATCATTACTTAAGAAAATACTTCCGTTTCAGACACTAAAACAAAAAGGAGATATCTTGCTGAGTTTGAGAATACCAACAAGTACAAAACAACCATACAACATAAACTAAATGTTTACGTTTCCAATATTAAGATTTCCCTTCATATTAAGCAAAATTCTTAAAAACTAGGAAAGAATAAACTATGATACTGAGAGCAGAAATCACCTCAGAGTTGCCATATGCATGAAGAACCGTAATTGGTTGTGGCTTCCCCCGAACGTCATAAAATGCAACCTGACCAGTGCTTGTACCAGCTGCCAGGGTTAATCCATCATCAGTGAATGCCAGTGAAGAAAATGGTGCTTCATAAGGAATGCAAGAAGACGGCTTCCTAGACCCTGAGTCAAAAGTATATAACTTCATATCCAGACCAACGCTAGCAATAATCTGCCAAAGTTCCATGAGAGTCATAAGATTAGAAAATGAAACCTGGGATTTGACTTCAGTGAGGAGTTTTATCTATGGATATAAATGGAGGCAATGAATGTACAAAATATTCAAGCCAGTGTATTAAAGAAGAGACCTTGTCATTTGATGGTGAAAAACAAACACCAGAAGTTGGCGCAGAATGCTGCCTCAGCCAAGAAACCTACCAAACGTGAAAGGAAGGTTACAGCATAGACAGCAAAAAACTTGGACTACTATTTATATTGTCATTGAAGAAAAATGAGTGTAAATAACATCAACACTAATATATATGGTGGATAATATGTTGTCATCTTAATCTTCAGTGAAAACCATTGAAATAAAGAATATATGAAGATGTGCAGAGAAACTTGTTTTCCCGTATCAGTAGAAGAGTTCGATTTAGTTGGGTGAAACCTTTGCCCATGCGATAGGAAAGGTTCAATCCTAAGCATTGTTTTGTAAAGCACTCAAAGCTGAGGCCTTGTCATGAACCTCACGCAAGGTTATCATTGAAAGCTTAAAAGGCTTATGCCTTTATTAATTGAGGAGCACATCTCAAGACTCAAGTTATAAGCCAAAGTTTACACCAGTTTGTCTTGTCTTTTAGGCCGTTTTATAGAACTTGTAAGGGTTTCCTCAACTCTATTAAACACAATCAAACCCTAAAACTAGAAGGGGAAAAAAAAGAAAGAAAAAGAATTGGACGAGTAAGAAGCAAGCATGCCCCAGCCTCCTACAATGAAGTGCGATAAACCCCTCTACCAAGTGAAGTTGCAACTTTTCAAAGACAAAGGAATGATGGCAATTGACCTATGACATGTAATTCGCTCTTTTCCTTCATTTACATATTTCCTGTTGTCCTGCTTTTTTTTTTTTTTTAACAAGAAAACCAGATTTTATTAATAAGAAGGCCTCACTTATGGCGAAGGGAAGATTAACAAGAAAAAAGAATGGGAAGAAACTGATAAGTGTTTTAAAAAGCGTACAGCATGGAGGTTGAGCTTCGGCCTCGGCGTTAAAAAGTGTAAAAAAGGATTTTCTTATTTTAATATTATTTTAAATTTTTAAATCAATCTAAAAACTATTTAATAATTAAAAGAAAAAAGCGTAAAAAAGCGTTGAAAAGCGTAAAAAAGCGCGCGCTAGGCATGCCTTTAAAAAAAAGAAAAAGCTCAAAGCGAGACGTTTTGCTCCCGCTTCGAGCTTAGACTGCCGCTTTTTAGAACACGGACTGATAGTGCAGAGGGAGTTGAGAAGGGAATCAAATATGTCATGATTCTTTTAAATATCCTATTAGTAGTGCCGATATGGAAAATACTTGCAGGCTATTTTAGTTGCAGTGGTAGATTATAATTTTTGTTACGTAATTACTAATTTGACAATTTATTATTTCCTATTATACCGATGTAAGTCAGTCTTTTAATTTTGTTATTTTTTGTCTTGTGCATTTCGAAGATGGTTTGCACTTTACTACGTGCATATTTTAGTCTTTTTTACATTTTCTCAATTATTATTGGTTTTTGTCGAGGCTTACGCTCGAACATCTTGAGGGGTTATGCCTCACATAGTTACCTTGTTGCCAGATTGGGCCTTAAACATTGATGTCAATGCCATTATGTCATCCGATATAACAGCAAAAAAGTTTTCAGCATAATTTATTTAATACAGTTTTTGTCATCTTAATAGTGAATATTATGTAATATATGGTTAACAATTGAACAATTACAAACTTGATCCACTGTTTGCAACCTCATTTTTTTTTAATGATCAAGGGAAACCCGTTAGCATAAATTTTGTGTCAACCTTTGTATGGTAGTAACAATATCTACCGGCAGCCAGAAATTTTCTCAACACTTTGTTGCAAGCAGAAGAAGAGTAAACTAAACAAAAAGAAAATCCCATATCGCACGAACAAACAGAGAATCGACATTGCTTGAGTTTGTTGACATAACATACAAGTAGAAACCCTATGTTCTCCTAATTTACAGTCATGGCCACACAATGACAGTCCAGTAAAGTAAAACATAACAAGGGGAGATCTTTTTTTTTTCCACCAAAACAAACTACTTAGTTACACTACATACCTTTGGATTGCGACCAGTTGTATCCCACAGGTGGATAGACCCATCATCACCAGCCGTAACTAAAAGGTGCCTGCTCATCCGAGAATAATCAAGTGCCCCTAAAACCTGGTCTTGTAATTATAAGACAAAGATCTAGCATGTCAGGGACCAAATGTGCACAACATGGGAGCATGGAACAGAATAACTAACCTGTCCATTAGGATCCCTGAGCTCAGCAGCCTTTATTCCAGAAGCAAGGTTGTGAAGTATAAGATCTCCTTTACGACTAACTGAGGCTATGTGCTCATCTTTGCAGTTGTACATTGCGCCTGTTATTGTATCAGTATGACCTCTCAACCATTTGACACAGCGTTTCTTTTGCAAATCCCATATTAGTACAACTTGACCACTTCCACCAGAGCAAAGATATCGGGATCCTTTGTTACTAAAGCTGATAGTTGATATAGACTCCTGTGGCTTATGTGTGACAGAAAAAAAAAAAAAAAACAAGATCAGATGCTTTTTCAATGGAAAAATAGTTCTCATATCTGAAATGTAAATTTGAGGTAAGCAAATCAATCAAACATGAACTAGAACTCGGTAAAACATCAATTTATCACGTAAGAGGCTCAACATTACTGCATGTAACTCTAATGTTTAAGTCCGCTTCATTTTGTTTTTCGCAAAAATACCATGTGAACTACATTATACTATGTAAAACTTTGCCTATCAACTCATGTTCCTCTTTGATGTAATGGGGACAGGTGTTACCTCGTCCATTAATGCATCTCATTTGAACTTGGACTAGAAAAGCTTGAAGCATGTTTGTGTGCAACTTATAAGTGAGCTGATAAGTATGAAAGAGAAAAAAAAGTCTTTCCCACTCAGCTCAATCAAATACAAACTAGGACTTGGCATTCGGTTAAACATCAACTTATCATGTAAGAGGCTCAGCATTAGTGCATGTAAATCCAATGTTTAGTCCACTTCATTTTGTTTTTGACAAAAATACCAAGTCAACTACATTATTTCCCCCTCAACGCGTGTCGCACGTGATGTAATGTGGACGGTCTTACCTGATTCAACCATGCCTCTCATTTGAACTTGGAGTCTTGGACCAGAAAAACTTGAAAGATTATATGGTTATGTTAACTGCATTTGCTTCCCCTCTCAGGAAACACACAACTTGGCCCTTGAACTTCTTGTAAGTTACAAATAAAGCTAATAGAAATATCTCATATAGTATAGGAAATTTTACTTTTACTTTTCCTTTTCCTAAACTAACTAGAAATGGCAATCATGTCAACTGGTAGAACTTAATCAATCCATAAATGACAACACAATTAAATGCAACTCCTGGATTCCCCCGAGATTCTAATTCACTACTAGACGAGAAAATTTACCTCGATAGTTTCGCCAGTATCAGTTTTGACAGGGACAGTGCCCAAGCTGTGTCCATTTTTCCTCCATAAAGATATTTTCTTATCCTCGCCGGCACTCGCCACCACCAAATCTGCACGAGAATCACAAAAGGAAAACAAGTAATAAATTAACAGAACTACAAATTAATTTTAAAAAATACGAAGTGGAACAGTACTGACTGTTGTGGTTCCACTTGACGGAGTTTATGCGGAATCCGCGAGAGGGGGCGTATATGAGAATACAGGGATCTCGGGGCTCCACCGAGATGTCAAATAGCTTCACAGTGTCGCCGCCGCTCGCTGCCAGCAACAACTTGTTTGAGTCCATCGAATTCATATTCTCGATCGCACACAAAGCTAGTGTGCATCTGTGTGTGATTGGAAGTTGGAGAAATGATTTCTTTATTGAAGCGAAATCTGAGAAGGAAAAAAAACAGTGATTTATTTGGGAATGGAGATTGGTGGGTGAAAATGATGATGAGTTTTGCTTGCTTTAAAAAAAGAAAAGAGGAGGGGTAGGGGTAGGGGTAGGGGTAAAGACGAAAAAATTCAAAAAAAGATGGCGCATTTTAATTTTTGGTAAGAAGAAAAAGTTAGTTATATTATCATCATAATTTTTAATCCATACATCATATTTTAATTATAATTAAACTTTTCAATTTTTTTTTATTGTAATAACTATTTTTTGAACTTTTTTTTGTCGAATTCTTATTTTGAACCTTTCATTGATTAGTACGTTTCGTCATTGACGATAATTTATATCAAAATATTTTATTTTTATGTTTTGAAAATGTGGAAAAAGTATTTTTTTTTCCCACCTTTTTATTTATTTACTTTTAAAAATATGATGAAAAAAATAAGTTATTTTACGCTATTTTAATGGACTTTTAAATATAAAATTATTATTAAATACAAAATATATTAATCACTGAAAAGCTTGAGGATAAAAACAACATAAAAAATATTAGGGACATAAGTTCTATTAAAATGTGATTCAAGAAATAAAAAATATGGTGTGAATATAATTAATTAAAAGAAAATCGAGAGAAAAAAATACGAGAAAGAAAAAAAGGTAAATTGCACCTGAGGTAGTAAAACCTTTGAAGATAACTCCAGAACTTTTATTTCCATCCCAGACTTTACAATCATCTGCGCTCAGATCTTTTTATGATAAAAATGGATGATAAAAATGATTATTTTACTCTTAGTTTGATAAAATAAATATATAAAATTAAAAAATGGAACACCCACCTACTACCACCCCCCCTCTCCCAATTGACCATGGTGACTTCTCCATGTTCTTTTTTCCGCCACCATTGGCCGTCGCCCCCCCCCATTAGAGCCGGACTTGTGTTTTGCGGGGCCTGAGACGAATCTCAAAATTTGGGCTCCTAAATCGTAGCAAATAATCAATTTTTTTTATTTATAAGAGTTTTACAAAACTAAAATTGTTAACTTAAAATCAACAATAATAAAATGAAAAGCAATTCTCTTAATTTAAATGTGAATATCCTTGAACTCATTTCAACTAAAAAGTCCCTTACTTTTGATTAATGTGGAAGTCCTTCAATTTTCACGATCATCAAAATTCAAAGAAAAACAATTCTCTTGATTTAAATTATCATGTTGAACATTATTTTCATCATTCTGCTTTGATTCATTTATATTAATAGATTCAATCATTTCCTCGTTATCTTTCAGTACATCTATATTATCATTGTCATTTTGATTCAGTTGTTCCTCAATTGTTAAATTGTTCGGTGTTCCTTCATTCTCTTTTCTTTTCTTGCAGTTAAAGTATTTATCTATAGTTCCAGCCTGACTGCCTCTACTCCTTCTCTTCTTTTTTGGAGCTCCAGGCGCATATTTATGAATCACTCAACAGCTAATACAAATTGAAATCCGAGTGTAAAAAGGGACTTAAATTAGTTTAAGAAAGAAAGATTAAAAGATATGGCTAAAAATTACATCAATATGTCGCCAATAACTATACTAATTCAAACCCTACAAAGAATAAAATCTTTAGTATAAAATACGGAACACTATAAGCATACAAATTTCAAAGTTAAGCCTTGAACTAATTTTCAAGTCTGGAACAAGGTCATTAACCATAATTAATCAAATTTTAAAATTCAGCAACATTGTGAAATCAGCTAAAAAAAAACACCTAAAAGATTAATTAATATGTCTTGTAATTGATTTTATGTTATTGGAAATATTTTTGTTGAACGTTTGTATTTATTGTTAATCTTGTGTATTTTAAAATACAATAGGTAAATAAATATTTTTACTTCCTCCTAACAAATTTTGAATGTCAGTTTATTAATAAGAAGTTGAGAAATTAAATTAGAAAATGAGCAAGTTATAAACCTTAATTGCAAAAATTTAGTGCATTGCCTTAAGTAATTATATTTTGGCTTTTGTTCCTTTGATTTGCCTACGGATGCAAGAGAATTTAAGCATTTTCTTGTTTTTGATGTCTACTATTTCCGAACCCTTACAATGATTTAAACATTCTACAACTAACTCCATTACGTTTTCAAAATTAGGATTAAAATTCATTAAGCTCATTTTTGGCTAATGGATTGTGGTGGATTAAACTCTATGCAAAGACTTTAAATCCTCTTTTTTGTTTTATACTTCCCCTCAAATTTCCCATAGTACATAATCACGAGAAGGATTGTCTAATTGCAAAATTTCTAGAAAATGAAGAAATAAGCATAACTTAGAATTTAAAAAAAAAAAATCACACAGAGAACTGAATATCATCTGTAATGTAAAAAGATAGAAGACAAACCATTAGTTGAGCGCGGTGAAGAAAAATGCTAAAGATCATAGATGAAGTTCTTGAGAGTTTCAGGAAGATTTTTCGGCGTGTTCGAGAGGTGGTGCAACTGTTAAACAAAAAAAAAAAAAAACCCATTAAGTCATTTATGACGAAGCCTCAAGCCGTCTAGGTTTTGATTTCTTCAAGGGCTGATGGAAAATTGAGAATGGGAGATTAGTGGGTTTAAAATAAATAAATAAATAATTTTTCTTTGTGCCCCTTAAAGAGTTAGGCCTAAGGCGGCGGCCTCTTGGGCCTCTCCTCAGGTCCGACTTTGGCCCCCATTATCCACCATCTCCGTTTCATACTCCACTATCTATGAGGATGATCTATTTTCAATACGAAACTGTCTGTCCGTAACCTTGAATTTCTCCTTGTGTTTAGAGAATTTGTTGTTGAGAGTATTCACAATATCAAGTTACTACATAAAAAATGAGGCATTAATAAAATGCGCGCCTTGGTGTTCTAAAAGGTGCGTCTTAGCGACACCAAGCCGCCTAGGCGCGATGCGCAACGGAAACGTCAAACCAAGTGGTTTGGCGTCTTATTTAGCGATCAACGATTGCCGTTGACTGCTAATGCGTGCCTATGCACGATTATGCGCACCTATTATCATTTTTTTTTTTACAATTCTTTTAAATTAAAATTTAAAAGTTGATTTACATTTGAAACTTATTTTTTTATTGGAAACTTCTGATAAAATATATAAAAATTTTATAAATTTGTTTTAGATATTTGATATGTATTATTTTTAATTATTAAATAATTTTTTGATTGATTAAAAATTAAAATAATATTAAAATAAGAAAACATCTTTTTACGCATATGCCTCGCCTAATTTCACCTAACCCATAGCTTGGTCTTCAAGCATCGCTACACATTATTCATTTTCGAACACTGTGCATAACTCCATGATTCTTCATTTGAGCACGACATAAATTGTTACACACCCTAGCTTCGGCTCCAGATCATGATCAAGGCTTTAGCGCTTTGACTCATAGTCAACAAAAGTCAACATATTATATCCATATATGGACTTGGAGGACTATTATTAAACATCATAGCTTCGACTCCAGATTATCATCAATGTGGCAGTTAGCTAAGCAAATCTACAAGACCACCCTCCACGTCAACTCCCACTGAAGATGAGGCCTCATGCTCTAAGGCCCTGACAATCACTTCTTGTCAACATTAGTTCAGAGTCCTAGAGGCAAAGAGCCACACCTCAATCGAACTAACTCAAGAATCTAAACAAATCTTATAATTGATTAAGTTGACGTAAGATCAAATTACTGGCCCACATTCCAGAACATTAAATGTTTATCGTAAGAACTTAAGATCACAATTTTATCATTACAACTAGTGGATGCACGTGCGTTGCATGTGTAGTGGGTGATGCAGTGTAAGTAACAATGTTGTAATTTGATTATGTCGTATTTCAATGAACAATGAAACCTGTTTGAAGGAAGGATGATTACATTGGATTATATAAAATGTGTCCATAGGCACTTACATTGGTGATAGTAATATGAAGCAAAAATCAGAGATCTTACATGCCATACTTGGATACATGGTTTTAACATGTTAATATGTACAATGCACAAAATCTAGTATGGAAAATAGAGTTGTTAGGAGTCAGGTGGTGGACTCTGGCTATAAGCATGCAAAAGAGATTCAAAATACATATTTTAAACTCTTGAACTACTATTCCTGCTTTTGCTTTTTGTTTACATTTTTGTCAGCTTCCTGTATAAACGGTCCTTGGATTGTCAAGCTGCCTACTGGTGTAGTGTTTGCATTTGTAAGTTGAGATCTCTGTGAAGTGTTTTGCTGTATCATGTTGGTAGCTAGATGGTCTTGATTTTGAAGTCGTGAAGTCGTGAGTCAAGGATAAAGATGACTTCATATGGGGCCTTGTTGGCCGTTGCTTCTATATTTACAGTTTTTATGTATAAGATGTGCTCATGTATAGTTGTTGTCTGAATTGTAGAGTTGTTCTCCATGTGTTCCTGTTGGAATGTTTATTAAAAGTAGTTAACAGTAGATTTAAGGGGAAAAAAGATGTAGAAAAATTCAATTTTGAGATAGGTACCTCAGCTATTTGTTTCATCAGTTCTTTTGCTGGGCATTTTAGGAGTGTTTCGGCTTGATTTCCAATAATTGATGCTGTGATTGAGCCTGTGGAATCTTGTAATTCAACGGCTGCTCTCACTCTGTTAAAATAGAAGTGGAATCATTGTTAGTGTTGGAAGGTTTATGATTATTAGATAATAAATAATGCATTTATTAAACATAGATTGTGTTTGTGACATGATTATAATCATTCCTTGAAGTTGGTGTAGAATAATTGTGCTTGCAAAATCTACAGAAATAAGTTTCGTTCACATTTGCACTTGCAGATTTATTGCAATTGTCACATGATAGATAATATAGTGGTTGGTTTAATGGAACTAATGTGACAAAATGTATAAAATAACACGTAAAAAAATGTGTTAAAGGTAGGCGTGAAATGCTATGTAAGTGAGAAGGTGTAGTAATTTAGTATAACATATGTTGAAGTTGCTGTACTTGTTTGATGTTGACTAACTTCTCTTTTGGCGGACAACAAATATTGGCGGATGTGGGAAGATATAAGCTTTTCTTGCCACAATGTCATTTACTGTGTCTATGTTGTTTTCTAGCCTAATGTGCATGTAAGATTTCAATTGATAAAAATAATAAGGAAATGAAGAGTAATAATTACAATAGATATAAGTATGTAAGTGAATGAGTAAGTGAGAGAATATACCAATGCTTTAGTTCAAGAACTTGCTCAAATGGGGGATTCATGACATTGATGAGTTGATTTTTGTAGAGACAGATATACCTATATAACCATTGAATTTAGTTTTCGTGTATAAGGTTTAAATTGGTATGTGTTGGTGTGATTGTGTAGGAGGATGAGTGAATTTACCATTGAAAGAAGTTACTTTTAATCTGCTGCCCACAAGAACTGGTTTTTTTGTGATGGTGTTGCAAATGGTATTACATTCATTTGTGACGAAATTGTCCCACATCTGAAGCATACATGTTTCTAACATGTAAGGTTTTTAGTTGTATTTAATATCTAACTAAAAGAGTTATTTTAGTGTCGGCAGTAGTAAGTGTCTAACCTTTCATTTATGAGAATGACGTCTTGCATTGTTGATTGGCTATCACGAATTTGAATTACTCTTTTGGGGAATATGTCGATTGCAATTCCAATGATGCCTACAAGAAGTAATTTGTGTTCATAATTAGTATGAGTTGTAGTTTATGTTTAAAATAGAAGTAATGAAGGGTAGGATGTTAACAGGATTGCAAGTACTTACTAATTTCTGCATTTGTGTCCATGTATGGTTGAAGATTTTGGAATGATATGAAGGTGTAAGCTGATGAAATGAGAGAGATAAATTGTTCATTAACCTCAACAATGTTGGTTTTTGCATTGATTGTCCATCGGATTTCACCAAGTTGGGCTGTATAATTTTTATCAGTTTCTTTAACTTGTGCATTTGAGATGAGGTATGTTTTTTGTGGTAGTAAGGTGTCTTCAAAAGCTGTGATGGCGTTGTCGAATAGTGTAGCTTGAACTTTGTTCCCCTACAAAAAAATGAAGTTAAAAGATGATTTTATAAGAGATGAAGGAAAACAATTTTAATGTAAGTGTAATTTTTTTAGCATTTGAAAACGACTATTGAAGGGGAATGTTAATCTTAAATTAAATAGAGAGGTTGTGTGATTTGTGTTCTAATGCAGGAATAGGATGAGATACAATGAGTTCTACGCTTTACTTGAATCTTACTTAGAGCTTGAATATTACACTAAAACTTGACTAAGGTCACATATGCTAGGCTCTATGATTAGTGACAACCTCACAAGCATTGGTCAATGTTAAACTTATTTCCTAATAATAATGTTACAATGAAACGGAACAATAATTAAGATACATAAATTACGTATATTTTTTTTCCATAATTCAAGCTTGATGATGGATTGATGGCAGTAATATGTAACTTGAATTGAAAGAGTTTTGACAGACACAATTGGATTCAGTGTATAGAATCTTAACCATCCATGCATTTAATCTCACCAGTGGCAAAAAAGAAGGTAAGATTCCTAACCATCCATGCATTTAATCCCATTAGCGACAAAAAAGGTAAGATTATCTTCAAAATTGAAGTTAATTCTTAGGTTTATTCTTTCTGCTGTTTACACACCCCTAGTTTAAATTT
>CAIGRT010031853.1:0-10121 GCA_903798405.1 Fraxinus platypoda
TTTTTTTTTTTTTTAACTTTTTGCAAAGTTTAGAAAAAAAAAAGTTACCGAGTAAGAAACTTTTAAGCTTACAATCTGTTTAACTAAGTTAAAAAATTATTTTTCAAGTACTTCAATTTTATGCTTTTATTCTAGACTTCTTTAATACATATTAATATGTTAAGTATATCACACAAAATGTGGTTGATTAGTTACACATACAAACATTTGAAAATGATTACAAAATATCTCACAAAATGAGGTCGAAGAAGAACATTTCTAAGAGACACTCTAATTTTAAGAAGGATATTTTGCATAGAGCATTTATAAATTTGGAGAGTAAAAATTTTTAAACACTCACACAGACTCTTTATCTTTAACACTTCATTTTACTATCCTCAAAAAATATTTATTATTTTTCCTTATTTTTTATTTTTATTAGCTTCCCTCTAAATTATTATATTATTTTTCTTTATTAAAAATTGAAATACTTTGATTGTATTTAATTATAAAAAGTGAGTTTGGAGAGTCAAACTCACTCTCTATTTTAAAATGTTAATAATTTGAAGAGTTTTTTGAAATATAATTTTAAGGGTTAACTCTTTAAAATGAAGATCATCTTATGTTTAAAAAGCCTCTTGAAATTGCTCTGACTATACAAAAAATATTTGTAAATGAAACAAAAAAAATATGGTAATTAGCACATAACGTCACCACCTTACACAGTTATTGTGGAGAACGTCATTACCTTTCATTTTTAGGTATTATTACCCTTATTTCTACATTTCATGGCGCAAAAGTTCATTTACATCCATTTTCTCAATTAAAAATTGTGAAATGACGAATATACCATTCTCTTTAAATAAAACAAAATGAAAAAGAAAAAAATTAATTGCAATCATAGTCCCAAAAAAGTCCATACCTTTTATTTGTTTGACATTTTCACTCTTAGTTACACATTTAATTGCGCAAATCATCATTTCCATCCAATTTCTCAATAAAGAACTGTGAAATAACGAATATATTCACCTTTATGTGCTAATTACCTTTGATACCATTTACTATTTGTTTGATACCATTAAATGACGAATATATCCAATTTCTCAAGGTGAATACATTATTACAAATTTATGTAATAGTGAAATGTAGGGATATTATGTGCTAATTACCTTTTTAATAATTTATTTAGGACTCATTTGCGCTTTTCATAAAAAATTGTGACTGTAATTGCAATTAGTTTTTTCTTTGTCCTTTTATTTTATTTAAAGAGAATGATATATTCGTCATTTTATAATTTTTAATTGAGAAAATGGATGAAAATGACCTTTTGAGCAATGAAAGATTTATAAGAGTGAAAATGTCAAAAAAATAAAAGGTAATGACGTTTTCCACAATAATAGTGTAAGATTGGGACGTTATGTGCTAATTACCCAAAAGGACATCCCGATACCATACAATAAGCAAACAGTTAAGACAACAATAATATGAATATAAAAGTTTCTACTCTTAACTTCTTCGAATGCATCTTAATAATTAAGGGGTTAAATCCATTGATAACCATCCAATTTTATATTTAGTGTCACTATGAGCATCCAATTTAATTTTGTTTCACCATGACCACCAAACTATATACTTAGTATCACAATTACTTCCCAACTTCTTTTCACCATTTTCATTAATTTTAGAAGTTGTAAAATGGTAACTTTGCATTATATATATATAATAAATTTTAAAAAAACTTATTTAAAAAATAAAATAAAATAAAAACTTATTTAAAAAAATGTTCCTTAAAAAAATAAAATAAAATAAAAATTTTTTTAAAAAATGTTTTTAAAATAAAATAAAAACTTATTTTAAAAAAAGTTACTTAGAAAAATAAAATAAAATAAAAACTTATTTAAAAAAAAACATTTTTAAAATAAAGAAACTCTTATTTTTGTTTTTTTTAAATTTATTTTTTATATATAATGTAAAGTTACCATTTTATTCTTTTAAAATTAATGAAAATGATGAAAAGAAGTTGAGTGGTCATGGTGAAATATTATATGAAATTGAGTGGCCGTAGTGAAATAAAATCAAATTGGGTGGTTATGGTAACATTAAGTGTGTGTTTGGTAGGGATTTTTTGGGGGAAGAATCGATTTTGAATAGTGATATGATGAGAAATGTGTGGTTGAAAAAGAAGATAAGATTATTGATGTGATAGAAAATATTATTTTATTGAAGAATGTGTGGTTAAAAATGAGAATTGAAATGACATTAAATATAAAGTTGGGTTATCATTGATGAATTTAACCCTAATAATTAAACAAATCCTTGTTCTTAGTTATATGAATAGCCTCTTTCTGGCCAGGTGCTGGTGATGATTGTAATGGGCATGGACCTGACAAAAAGTTGATTATACAGCAACTTGTACATAACGCAGGCTTGAAGTGGAATTAATTCTGTGTTCTTGCCTTCACCGTGAAGATAAATATGCACTGATTGCAATAAATTTGAACAATTCCATAAGAGCAAGTGGGATCGAATGTCGGGTTCCAAATCACTAAGCACATGTTTGGTTCAACTACAAAAGTTGATTAAAATTTAAGTTGAAGTCGATAATTAATTTTAACCACACATTTCAGGAGTCCCACAATTTTTCAATCACACATTTTATCGACTTTTACCGAAATTTACCGCAAGTTTAATTTTTATATAGGCTCAATCAAAGCTTGATTCGAGTTAATTTGATATGTGGGTTTATACCTTCTTGACCATTGTTTCATTACAAAAAGAGTCTAGGTGAACTTTAGGCAACGTGTTTGAAAAAGAAAAAATTGGTAATCCAATTTAAATTCAATTATTTATTTCTTTTGGAAATATTAGACAATGTTAAAGTATTCCGAGGCCATTATTATTAAAAAAGAGTGAACTTTTTGAAATTTAATTAGCAATCATATTGTGCCTCAAATATTATGATTATCAAACATCTTAAAACGTAAAAGACGAAGGTAATTCATAAATATAAAGAAAGAATATGTACAAAGAACTGTCAAATCATGTATTGACATGTGTCTCTTCTGTCGTTGACTCTATTACCGTAGCAATGTTTATTCATATATATATGCTAAAAGTCTGGTAGGCTACTGATTGCGGCAATTGACTCCACTAGATATGGATATTTGGGCTCTGGAAACAAATTATTTGGATTAAAAAATGATTTTAATTTTTATTTATAAAATGGATTTTGATTACAATCATGTTACAAGAACAGATAATTTGACATAATAGTTGACATAATGCCACGTGACATTTTATCATTGGATTATTTTGAACACAATCAGTTATCCCACCCAATCACCTACCACCACATCATCTTCTATCATTGCATTTAGCATGATTTATATGTCAAATTAGCATTATTCTTTTGATTACAATCATGCTACGGGAACATAAAATTTGATATAATGGTTGACATAATGTCATATGACATTTTATCATTAAACTGTTTTAAACTTGTCCCACCCAAACATATATATATGTTTTTTTTTTTTTAATCACAATGACTCGTTTTCTTTTTATTTTTCTTTTGCGTCGTTGAAGATGTTTCTTATCTCAAGGATTAAAGAAAGATTATAAGGGATTAATTCAACTTCATTTATATCCAAATATATAGTAGGCCAACTCTTAATTGGTGGAAACAAAATTTAAATTATTTTTGTGGTATTCAAATTTTAGTAAATTCGTCAAATATTATGTGTCCAAATAAGATTGATGATATTCATATTAATAATTTTATGTTTGTTTCTTAATCGAGTTGTTGTACGGTTGATTCTTTCCTCTAATCACGTCTTCAAAATTATGAATTACAATTTAATAAATATGAATTTATTACTAGGCAGTCACTTTTCATTATTTTCTCCTTTTTTATTGGTCCTATCCTATCCTACGTATGATCCCACTATTTCTTTTTCTTTTAGTTTGCTTTATAAAAAGAAGAACGTGCGATATCATCGTAAAGTAACGATGAAATTAAGAGATTACAAGGTTGAAATGTAGTTTCACATGCCCATTAGTCTTCATTTTATCATATACAAAAAGAAAAAAAAAAGGTTGAACTCCAACCTTAAGGGCCTCCCACCGTCCCGCCTCTAGAGCATTGTGGAGGAGGTAAATCGCAAGATGTACCTCAGCAGGTCATGGTACAAGAGTTGTCATACTGGTGCACACAAAGAGTCTAATTTCATACTTTGTAAGAGGCAGGAATCGAATCCTCACACTGAGACTGTCAGTTCCGCTGAAACTACCTCACTACTATTCTTTACAAAACAATGAACGTGTAAGAATATAGTATGAGCTAAACCCGACTATCTTTAAAAGCAATGGACAAGACCCAACTCTGAATTGGCAATTATTGATGGTCCTAGCGAGGCCAATCTAACCAATCTCTATATTTTGTTATTTTGAAAGTTTAATACAATTAAACATTTAAGACATAATGTTATTGATACGTTGCATCGTTAAAATATTTGTGAAAAATAATTCAACAATTTAAAAAAGGATTTTTAGTCCATGTTTGGTTTAAATAAAAATCAGATTTTTAGTAGAATTTGATAAAAATTAATAAAATGTGTAATTAAAAATTTAATAAAAATGAATATGTTGTTAAAAATGAATAGGAAGAAAAATATGTTTTAAAAAATGGAGGTCAAACATTTACTTAGTTTAAAGAATAAGTTGGGATGTCACAAACATGAGTCAGTAACATGGAACTTTAATTAATTGTGTCGGTTGATTTCTTCACAATCTTTCTTTTAACACCTTTTTCTACTTCAGGTGCAAATCATTAGCACCGTCTAAAAGGTTATTTCTAAGGAAGCAAAAATAAAAATTATTTATTTAGAATTTAAATTTTTAATTAGGTGGGGACTAAGGTTGAATTGATTTCTTGTAAAAAAAATTTTTTTTTATTAAATTACGTATTTTATCGACCGATGTGCAAAAAATTAAAAGGGCAAAACTACTATACGTCCAAAGTTGGTCGAAAATTGAGTTCACGATGTAATAGTGAATAAATAAATTTTTCATCAGTAGTAGAAATTCATTCAAATTTTTAAAAAAAAATAAAAATTGCAACTTAGTCCCTTATTTCTCATAAAAATAATTATCAAGTCCTAACTAATAAAATAAGTATTGCATATTAGATCAAATTCATAGAGTAATGTTATTTTTCGCACCGATGCCAAGCACAAGTTTATGTAGTAAAGGGTGAACATAAAAAAAGTTACAATTTTTAAATAATTATAGGCGACAAACCGATAATACTTAGAATTATTTAGAGGCATAAACGTTGTTCATAAAAAGAAATAAAGTTGACTCTTTCCATGTCCGCACATCAAGCGTCACCTCATAATTAACAAAAGTATAATTAATACATCAAGAGAAAACATCACACTAAATCGCTAAAATGGTATTCATACAAAAGCCAAGTATGTAAATTAAAAAAAGAAAAAGTATTACAAAATAAATAATCATATGATTACATACAGAAAACTTAAGCAAAAAGACAGCCAAATGAGAAATGCAACACAAAGTTACCACTTTTTTCTCAAAAATGGTCCATGAAGTGAGTGGTTTTGATGGATGGTCTCATGGAGCTTGAGATGAGGCTGGTCCCATTAAATATCTGCTACTTTACTTCATAACGTGATAAGAATACAATTGTGTTTGGAGAGTGTTTATAAACGATTTTGTTTATAAATTGATAGATATTTGTGAATCTCAAAAAATATGTTAATAAAAATTATATTTGACCCTTTTTAATATGTTATTATAAACGGTTTATAAACATTTATCAGAGATATAATTAGGGCTCGTTTATCATGGTTTTCGAAAAGTTAAAAGATGTTTTTGAGACTTAAAAGTTACTTTTAGATCCGTTTCGTCAATTTTATGAAAATGTTTATTTTAGTTAGAAAAACTTTTAGAGAAAGTTGGTCAAATATGAATTCCTCAAAAAGTATTGTCAGAATATGAAACTCTTTTAAAAATTAGATTTCAAACAAAAATTAAGGACCCGTTAGGCAAAATTTTAAAGGAAATTACTTTCATTTTTGTTTGAAAAATAATTTTTAAAAGAGCTTCATATTCCCAAAATATTTTTAGAGGAAGCTACATTTGATAAAAACTTTTCTAACCAGAAAAAGTACTAAAGCTCGTTTTGATTTTTCAAAAGTTATGCTTCCTTCAAAAACATGTCAGATGGGCGAGAAAATAAATAAAATTACATTCAAGAAAAAAAAAAATTATTTGGGGCAGAAGTTAACAGAATACCTATGCATTATGCAGTGCTCTTCTATCTTGGACGCTTTCAGCATATTCTTTACAATTTATAGAATTTTAATTTGAGTATTACCTGTGAAGTGAAAAGTTAAAAATTATTGGCCAGATTAAAAATTTTATTTTGAACGCGTTTAAATAATTTTTTGAAATTAATTAATTTAGTTAGAAATTTTTTTAGAGAAATCTTGTTTAAGATAAAATTCACAGTAAACTTTTTTACAAAACGTAAAAAGTGAAAGTAAAAATCTTATTAAACAGGTCCCAATATCTCGTTCAAGTTTTAAAAATATGTTGAATGCCACTGGGCAGATCTTCTCCGTCTTAGTTTTGATTAGAATACATATTGCAGTAATTAATTATTATGTCCTTGTTTGGCCCATTTTTTAAACCTCATTTTTACTCAAATTTATTTTAATCACATACTTTATTAATTTATTGTAAAGATTGGTTTTAATTTTTAGTTTTCTTTGCCTTTATTTCTGTTTTTAACATAAAATTAAATCCAATAATCTTAGAGTAACTTAGGGGCGGTTATCTTTGCCGTTTTCAGCCCGTTTTCTATTTTCAATTTTTCAAAACAGTGAAAACACGTTTATTTACCTATTTTCAAAAACAAATTTTCAAAAACGAGTTTAAAATTTGCAAAGAAATTGAAAAAGACAAAAATGCCGTTTTCAGTGTTTCCAGTTTAACTTCATCCCAACCACCACCAAGGACGCTTGCACCACACCGCCGCCGCCACCGCAACCACCACCATCACCGTCTGCACCACAAAAACCACCGTCGCCGTCGCCGCCGCTGCCGCCACAACATCACCCCAACCACCACCAACCACAAAAATATCATCTTTTCTTTATATTATATTGTCGTTGAGTTATTTTTATTAATTGATAAATATGTACATAAAAATCACTTTGTTTTTCCAACATTTTTCTATTATACATTTCATCGATTTTTAACCAATTCTAACAAAGAGTAATTAGCACATAACGTCATTACATTTCACTATTATTGTGAAAAACGTCATTACCTTTCATTTTTTTAGCATTATCACACTTATTTTCATATTTCATTGTTCAAAATGTCATTTTCATTCATTTTCTTAATTAGAAGCTTTAAAATGAAGAATATACCATTCGATTTAAATAAAATAAAAAGAAAAAGAAAAAAACTAGTTGCAATCATAGTTCCAATTTTTTTTTTTTTTTTTTGCAAAGTGCAAACGAATCCCAAATAAATTATTAAAAGGATAATTAACACATAATGTCCATACTTTTCACTATGATTTGAAAAATGCCTCTACCTTTCATTTTTTGGCATTTCACCCTTAATTACACATTTGATTGCGCAAATCATTATTTCTATCATTTTTTAAATCCAATTTCTCAATAAAAAGTTGTGAAATGACTAATATATCATCCTATTTAAATAATTTTTTTTTAATTTATAGTTTTTTAACAATTTATTTGGGACTGGTTTGGTCATTTTAATTTTTTTTTCTAGTTTTTAATAAATTTTTTGGAACTCGTTTGTATTTTTTTAATAATTTTTTTAAACAATTTATTTGGGACTTGTTTAAACTTTTTTTAATTATAATTTTTTTATAATTTATTTGAGAGTTGTTTGCACTTTTAATAATTTATTTGAGATTCGTTTGCACTTTTTTTTATTTCTATTTTTTTTCATAATTTATTTGGGACTCATTTGCACTTTTAAAAAAAAAAATTGAGACAATAGTTGCAATTGGTTCTTTTTTATTTACATAAGAAGGTATATTCGTTATTTCATAACTTTTTATTAAGAAATTGGATCGAAGTGGATAGAAATAGGGATGACAAAAAACTCATTCAACCCGATACCCGTAAAGCTCCGTCGTGAGTGGGGCGGGGATTACCTGCCTAACCGGATAAACAGGGTGGGGATGGGGCAATGATTATTACCCCTAAGCGATACAGGCGGGTATGAGAAACATACTCCCCGTCGCATTTAAAGTTAATTTCAAATTTAAATTTTTTATCAAACAAAAATAATATATTTATCATCATTTTTAAAGAGAACGCAAGTTGTTTTTAACAAATTAGTAAAAAGGCAATAATATTTTCTAACTAAAGACATAAAATAAAATAAAATAAATAAAAAATAAAAAGAAAAAAATAAATGGGACGATAAATGGAGTAAAGGACCTGTCCTGCCCCGTCCCGCTTTAACAGTGTATGTGAATGAGATAAGGTAATAAAAACATCCGATGGGACGGGGGTGAGAATGGTCACCCCGTTGCCATCCCTAGATAGAAGTGATGATTTGTGCAATCAAATGTGTAATTAAGAGTGAAAATGCTAAAAAAATGAAAGGTATGGACATTATATACTAATTATCATTTTAATAATTTATTTGTGACTCATTTGCACTTTTTTAAAAAATTGGGACTATGATTACAATTATTTTTTTCTTTTTGTTTTTATTTTATTTAAATAAGAAAGTATATTCTTTATTTTACAGCTTTTAATTCAGAAAATTGATGAAAATGACACTTTACGCAATAAAATGTGAAAATAAGGATTAAAAATGTCCAAAAAAAAAATGAAAGGTATGAACGTTTTTCACAATAATAGTGAAAGATAAGAACGTTATGTGCTAATTACTCTTAGAACAACACATTTGATTTTTATACAAATCAAATAGGAGCTATGTCAAATGTAAAAAAGAAAGAAATGAGTCGTGGTAAGCAATTCAAATAACAACATATTTTTTCGCAAATAGATCTATAAATTGCTTATTGACGCCAAATTCGTTGTCCAGGATTTTAACTTGGAAATGTCTGAGAATCTACAAACATGCACCAATTAATATGTTTAGCCAATTGAGATAAGTGAAATAGTAGATTTTACTCTAAAATAATCACATCAATTAATGTTCAAGCACAAAACTAAAATAAAATTTTAGTAAGACGAAAAGAATGCCACTCATTTTGTTTGGATTGATAAAGAGTTTATACAAGATACGAGATGATACGATTTGCGTTTTTCTAGTTTCAGTACGATTCTTGAATTGTTGGTATTTATTAAATTGAGTATTTTGGTATTGTGTTAGTTCATGTGTGAAGCTATCAAGTTATATAACTCGATATCAAGTGCTTTACAGATGAAATGCTAGATGTACACCAAAACTTTAGTGTAAAAATAGCAAAATTCTTTATTGATTGTAAAATTGTGTTAGTGGAAATTACAAGAAATGTCCACTTTAACATGGTCATTTGTAAAAATGTCCAAACTTCATTTAATATCAATTTTACAATATTTGTTTACCAAAATATCCTTGTTAACATTTTATAATTCCACACTAAAGAAAAAAATGTGCATAAAATTAAAAATTTTGTTGATCAATAAAATTTTGACACATATCCTGCTCCTACTTATTTCAAAAGTACACATCTCAAATCACAAGAAATACTATATTTCTCTTTGACACATGTATTAAATATCGAGAACTACATTTCACATGTCAAGAATTTTATAAAATGTAGTAGAACTCTCATGTTTGGAATGAAATCTCGTTCTAGACAAATGAAGTATTAAGATAAACAGAGTTCAAATATCGATAACAACTTTTAAAATATCGATAACTACATTTTCATGTAACTTATCATTGAAGCTACATCTTCTTTTCAAAATTCGTAACAAATTGAAAAAAAATGCTTCATTTTTCATTAAGGGTATAATAGATAATTTAATATTAAATTTGGACATTTTTACAAGAGAGATCAAAATAAGATATTTTTAATTGACAAACATGAAATTAGACATTTTTATAAATTCCCG
>CAIGRT010031855.1:0-10139 GCA_903798405.1 Fraxinus platypoda
CCCATGCCAACAGAATGTAGCTTTTCTAAGTCTGCCAGAGATTTCTGAACTTTTCTGAACAGTTAGGATATACAGAAATGGCAAAATCAGAATCTCAGTCCATAAACTATGTAGTGCATACAGATGAAAGAAAGATGACATTTACCCAAGTAAATCATGTTTTCCGTTGCTATTGAAATCAAAACACTCAATGATTATTGGGCTGTCCTGCACCAATTAGAGTATTATTAAATCAAAAACCTATTGGAAATATTAGAAAACAGAAAATTCCAGACAAAATATTCACATCCATAATTGTTTTTTACAGAAAGTATCCATGTCCAAGTTTAATGCTGCAGGAAATTTCGGACTCCTAGCAACTGATGGTTAATATGTGACATTAATAGTGTTTTTGATCCCGGCCTTGAAAGATTTCCACACTTCCAGCAAAATTGGTAAAGAAAGGAAGGCTTTTTTACATATGTAAGGTGCAAAAAAGATGCAGAAAGGGGTCATAAAATATATGGTGGAATGGGGAGAGTGAGGTGGGTAAGCTGTCCACAACAAAGCACAGCCAAATTTCTACAGCAAATGCATATTTTAGTACCAACTTCATGTACCTTGCTTCCAACTTGTTGGATATTTAAGAAAATTGGTTTCCATTTAGGATTGTGATCATTTTTCAAGACTTCAGTTTTGCAGATTGGAACAGCAATACCAGTTTCCGTGAGCTTCGATATCACCAGAAACGGGTCCTATAAAAACAAATAACATGATATGCTTTATATCAACTTTCTCTAGTTCAAAAAGAAAGAAGAAGAAGAAGAAAAGATTCTCGAGTCTATACACTTTTTGAGAACAAATCCTTCGATTCCAAGTCTGAACATCTTAATATCAACTCTGCTGTAGTCTTTGATGCTACACTTTCTTCAGCATAAACAGTGAGTTGGCCAAACTTTTGTGTATGGGCTGGAGCGGAAAATGCTTCTCCAAGTCCAAGATCCAAGGTCAAAGACCTATTTGATTTTGTGACAATCTATATAGAAAAAAATGAGAGTTTTACATATTAAGAAAATAACTCTTTTAAGGATGCATACTTTTGAAATGGAAGAGGTATGATTTGTTGCATTTTCCACTGGGGAAAATGGATGAGCTAAGGACAGTAAAGATTTACGAGGGAACAGAAAGGGTATGACCAGTAGCAGTTATCCTGCTAGTGCTGAAAACACATCGGTATTGAGAAAAGATATGCCACAAAAGTCATCTTACAGACTTGTGATTAAAAAAGCTATCATGAAAAGGCCAGATGTTACAAGAACTTGGATGATCACAAGAATCACTATTTTCTTGAAAGTGGCTAAATTGATCATTATCAAATTAAATTCAATCAAAAGAAACCAACGCACAAATAAAACACAAAATACAGAGCATGGATACTTGATGTGCAACATGACATAATTTCCTCATAGTTCATTTTCGGTAGTAACATTTCTACTAGCATTATTATTTCATTAAGCCAAACACACTAGTCAAAATAGCAAGTGACCATACCTGTGACAATGCACAAGTAGCCTCACCAAGAAACTGCTGCTCCTCAAGCTTAAGAGCCTATACAAGAGAAAATGTTTCTTTTGAACTTAAATATTGTAGTTTTATCACAGATGCACTTTAATATGAGTCAGGCATACATAGATCACATATATGTAAAACCAGAGGTGTATCNCCTCACCAAGAAACTGCTGCTCCTCCAGCTTAAGCACCTATACAAGAGAAAATGTTTTATTTAAAATTAAAAATTGTAGTTTTATTACAGATGCACTTTAATGAGAGTCTGGGTGCATATGTAAAAACAGGAAGAGTATCAAATGCTAAACACATTCTACAAGTTTAGAAAACACAACTGTAACGAGATGACAAGGAAAAGATGCCTTGTTACTAGTACAATATCAAAGAAAGACTCCTTTGATACTGTGTACTCTTAGTTCAATGAAGCTACTCAGAGAAAACCAATAAATGAGCTTATACAAGGACAGCCAAAGGTGATTCGAAGCAGAAAACAGTTGAAGCTGCCATAATTCATTATTCTATTAGACAACTCATGGTTTTGGGATAACTATAAAAAGATAGTTTATGAATTATGCAAGTCTAATAAAATTTCAGGATAATATATTGATAACTTTCAATATTTAAACCTCCCTTAATAATTTAGTATCCACTGATGCATCAAAGGATAAATTGTGTATAGGATGTGAGAAACTGGCAATCTTTTTTAGCCGGTGTGGGCCCCAACAAATTTATTAACATCCAGAAAATGATGCTTTCTACAAGATTCAAGAAGTCCCCATCTTAGTAGTAAAACTCAGAAAGAATAATACTTAAAATACCTTGACATCAGCATTGTGAAACTGTGTGTCAACATCATAGAGACGAAATCTGTGATGGAACGTAGCTTGTTAAGATACATGAGCCTGACAAAATACAAATTAACAAGATACAAAAATAGATCAATGTGTCAATACTCACAACAAATCCTGCACTGTCTCAAATTGATAAGTAAGAGTATATTTTCTTATCCACTTAGGATTCAATGAATTTAAAACTACTTCAGTGCGACCAAGCTCTTGAAGTGAACCATCTCTTCCTTTAATATAGAGAACTGCCATAGGATCACTCTGAAATGAGAACAAGCTTTTTAAGATATTAGGTCAATTTTTCCACAATGAGATTAATACCAATAACTTAAGGGTATGTCACCTCTTATCAAACATGATAAAGAAATCTTATTACTCAAAATAACTAAAAAGAGATACGTAAACAAACCACTAAAGAAATTGGGTCTGGAAAACATCAAATAAAAGGAAAAGATTGTTTATGACATAGTTTTATCTATCAAGGAAAGGAGTAGGTTATTGGTGATAGTTAGAAATGATCAAAGTTAATTAAGGGCTTGCCTTCAAACTAAAATGATTTGTCAAAGTATAGGGTAATAAAAGCTATTAATTGATCTACTAACAAAAACCAAAATAATTGATGGTTAAGAATATGATGAGCTCAAAACAGAAGTAATACACCTTTAGAAGAACAGGGAATAACAAGTTTTTGAGGATTGGGCCAAAGGAGAAGGAGAGGAATTAATCTCAAAACTCTGAGCTTATGTTACCAACTCCGTGGGGTTGGGAAATAACAATTCAATATACAAATATAAGATAAGAATGAGTACTTGTGAATTGGATAGTATAAACTTTTTGGTAAATTTATTTACAGACCTTTGAGAGCACATCCCGGTCACGCAAATTTGAAGCAGATAGAGACAGCTGCACGTTATTAGAAAAGTTATTGCCAAAAAATTAAAGTGAACTACAGGTATAAATATTTAGTTGGAATAGAGCACTTCTTTCTACTTGCTAGGACTTGGATTGATTAAATTGAACATCAGTTCATGTAAAACTGAAAGAGCAGGATAAACCAAAATATTAAAGAAAGAATAAATCAAGAGAATTCATCCATGAAGGCTAATCCTGGCTTCATAGCCCAACACTAAAGTGACATACTTCACTTATTATCGAAGATAAAAGTAAGGGTATGTGAGGGTTTTCAAGCAGAGAACCATGAATTTTCAACTGCAAAAGACTACATTCAAGCTCACTTTTAGTGGACCTATCCTAGTTTCCAACTAGATATAACAAGTCTTATATTTTCATTTGTGTTAAGACTGCCTTTCAACTAGACCTGTTAGCTGCTACCAGACAATGACAAGAAAGCACACCATGCAGTATTATTTCCTACAAAACTTGAGAATTAAAAAAATACAAATAACAAAATTTGTTTACTATAAATGAAAACATAATGGTATTCTAGAGGTACGTCACAGGTGTTTCCAGGTTGTCACAGAACACCATAATAGCGTGTTACACGAAAGTTTAAATCAAACCTCAAACAGAGCAAAACCAATATTTTTACTAAATCTTAAACTACGAATGCCAGAATCCCAGATGTATTGAGAGTGATTAATCCCAATTTATTAATGTTCCTAGTGAGTCATGTCCCACATGTAACCCAAAGACATGCCCGATATTTGATTAAATAGGAGGGAGTCAAACATGGTCTGTATTAACAGTAGACATGACCCTTGTGCCATTAGATTATTTCAGATGTATTAGTTTAATTTTTAATCTGCAAGTAACGACGAGACTGGGTCGTAAAATAAGTGACAAGATCACAAACTACCTCTGCCATTATATTTAAGCAGACAGCGTACTGGAGTCCCCTCATCAATATTTGGAAGTCAAACCACATCAAAAGAGTGCATGTGGGGTCTTTAATTTACCTTTTCCCATTTAATATGTCCATTTTACAACCAATTACAAGTTTTCCAAGCGGTGAGAAAACTGTAACATAGAAAAAAAAACTCAACCAAATACTAAACTCTCGAGATGGCATAGTTTAAACGATTAACATATATACCTCAAAACAACTTATTTCCTAATATACTCAATTGACATAGTGGGCAAAAAATGATTTCGCAATTCTCTTTCAGATCTCTTGGCATGCTGCAAAAAAAAGAAAAAAATTCCTTGTAAAAAAGGTCAGTTATCTAATGACAATTGATTCAGCTATCTATTGGCATTTCCTAAGATTTCCGCTGTCACACGACACCTACTCTTGGCACATGAATTATGAGACACAGAATCAGAGTTTGAAAATAACTAAGCATAAATCTTAACTACAATGTTCCTAATTTAAGTAGCTAAAGTCATAGGTTAACTCGTACTTTTGCTACAAAAACTGCTTGTGTACATTGATTGGCACGTGGAATACGAGTCTCAGAATCTAAGTTTGAAAATAAACCCGAAGCCCCCCTTTTGAAGGGGCTGTCGTCCGGAGTGTGCAAACAGCAAAACCCAGTTGCTAAGCATCAGTCTTAACTTCAATGTTCCGATTATAAGTTGCTAAACTCACGATTACAAAAACTGTAAGTAAACTAATTATTCAAAATAGTAACTGATTCTAACTTTATTCATTCTGTTAAGGGATAGAATCCCACATCGAATAAAGATGAAAACATAAACCAATTTATAAGGGTTTGGACTACTACCCTTAACAAGGTTGACCTTTTAAAATGAAACTCCAAATCTTAACATGATATCAGAGCCCGTTAAGCTCTGACGAGCAATTGGATCCGATTAAGACTCCAAAAGTGCGCATACGAATTTCAAAATTAGTCTGCTCAAACGAGACACCATCTTGCGGAGCATGTCAAGAGATAGAATCCAACATCGAATAAAGATGAAAACATAAACCAATTTATAAGAATTTGGGCTCCTCCTCTTAAACTTGTGGACCTTTTAAGATAGAACCCAAATCTTAACACCTTCAAAAAGTGATTTTAGACAACAATGTTATACACTCAATTAACTTAAAGTTGTGCAGATGCACAAACACATACACTATTATAGAACTTTTTAACAAGCTGAAGAACGCGTGTACTCAGTTAAATCTTGTACTCATCATGGCCCTTTTAGGTCGGGTTAATTTGCACAACTAGCTCTCATTTAAAAGGTCGAGCCATTAGACAGGGAAAAGCTGTATTAATTTAAATCTTGTAAAGAATTAGAGTACCTCGATCTGAGAGTAGAGGCCCTGATAACCACGAGAATTTAGGAAGGCCTCCACGGCCTCGTTCGGAGCGTTGACTGCTGAGCTGGTGTGATATGATGCGGTGCCTCCGACGGCTGACTGGCTGCCGGCCACGTCGGAACAGCAATTCCCCATCGCCGCCGCCTCTTTTATAGTACTCTATTCTACTTTGAAAATGGTAAGAGAAGTACTTGAATAATGAAATTTACATATATATACAGAGAGTACATAAATATCGCATGTGGAGAGAGAGGGGGAGAGTAGAAGAAAGTGGCCCACTTGTCTGCCCATTGGCCAATGCCGCGTTAGACACTTAGACTTCATAAATGAACAAACTTTAAGGACCGTTCACTTTTTATTTCAGTTTTGTATTTTGAATTTTAAATTTATTTTGAGTTTTATGTTTTGAATGCTCATTTTAAGATTGTTGAAAATATATTTTTTTTGACATTTAAAAAAATTATTTTCAAAAATAAAAAAAATGAAAAAATTGTGCAGTGGTGATTGGTGGAGATTGAAAACACCCAAAAACGCGTTTTAAAAATTTTGGCTTGATTATAACTGAAAACACTCAAAACGTCAAATTTGTCGTTTTGAATTTTCTTTGTAAATTTTTAACTTGTTTTAAAAAATGCGTTTTCGAAAATAAGAAAGAAAACACGTTTTCACTTTTTAAAAAAATCAAAAACAGAAAACGACTTGAAAACGGTAAAGAGAACGTGCCCTAAGTTTCTGTTTGACAAAAATTGAGTCAAAAAAAAAATTCTCAAATTTATTTTCAATTTCATACTGTAAAATATTTTACACGTCAATTAAGAAAAAAAATGACTCGAAATGAAAAATAGTTGTGATATTTTGACGATCTTTAAGTAATTAATGTTTATTTACCTATTTGAAAGGTAATGTGTGGAAGTTCCAGTGATGCACATTTTGTTTCTTATTATTTGGTGTGTAGTATATGTCTGTTAATAAACAAGGTTTTTTTTTTTTTAATAATTAAGATTCATTTATGTTATTGAAAAATTACAAGACAAAATAAACATAAAACTTAAAACGATCCCTTTTAGGCAACAAAACCAGCATAAATTTCCACAAAATACACAAAGTTGCTTATGAACCCAAATTCTTCACAGAATAGTACAGTACGATGAAGCCTTAAACTTATCGATACCGACGCCAGTGGACTCAGAATTATCGCCGAATTTGACACCGGGCCATTCCTTGCACTGGCAGTGTTGGCCTTGTGGAATTCGTCGATACACCGTCGAACGTGCCTTCCATGGCCGCCCAGCTGGTTTTACCGCACGTTGAACACTCTTCCTCGTAGCACATCTCTAAACAAGGTTTAGATCTAATGGTTCATAATTTGTTTTATATGAGATTGAGCCTTCTTCGGTTTAGATAAAAATCAAACTTCTAAAATATTTTGATAAAAATTAATAAAATATATTGTTGAAAAATTATAGATCCCATAAAATGTTTGATTAAAATTAAATATTAACTTTTACTTATATTTTAATCAACTTTTATAATTGAACCAAAAAAGGGATCAATCCACTGCAAAGGTCAACAAAATTCTAATTAAGGAACACTTGGGTAATAGTAATGAAATGGCAAGGCAAATACTAAGAAATTGTGCTACTTCAAAAGAAAACTTGATCCTTGATCATTAAAAGAACCAAACACATAAAATAACAAGTCATGAAATTCATTGTTTATTAAATTAGTATAAGATTGAATAAACTAATATTTTGTGGGCCCATATTCCATTATAGCATTATAATTATAACTCTAAACCCTTACAAAAAAGTGATCTTAATAAATATTAATTAAAGGTTGTGCAATTGCTTTAGGAAACATTACTGATTTTCTATATATGATTACTCGGTCAGATGCATATAACTTGTGCACTACTTTTACGGCTTTCATTGAGCATTATTTGTCTACATTCGAAATGACATTATGCCTCACTTAAATTTCGGGAAATAGAGTTTTTTAAACCCTATCTCGCCTTCTTCATAAGAGTCTTCGACGGAGCATGGGACCGGGGAGGACTAACCAATCCCACCCTTCTCGTTGCCATCCTAATTACAGTGGCGGAGATGAACCGAGAACCAAAAACATGATTAATTAGACTCATAATTAAATTGTAATCCCATTTATGTTTATTAAACCAAAATGAGCTGGACCATCATGTGGATTTACATGCACATATCACTCATGAAGGATCCAATGCCCCCACTTAGTTTTATGACATATTCTATATAAGAAAGTTTGTCGGACCTTGCTATACTGCCGGGGCCAAGAAAAGCTGGCCCCTGGCACTGCCAGGGCCCATGTGGCCCTGGCAGAGTGGATAAACCCAACTCTCTCCGCATTGTTCCCAAAAGCCAATATAAATAGAACAATGCTACCGTTACATAAACAAAAAAATTTGTAAAAATGTCGGAATACTCACATGGGGTGGGCCCCATTTTTTATAATAATATTTTATTTACATGGGGCCCACTCCCATGTGAGTATTCTGACATTTTTACATATAAAATAGTTCTGTACAAATTATCTATTTACTATATTAAAGAAGGATAGTGCAGCAACAGTATTCCCGCCCAAAATCCCGCCCAAACCAAAAATCGTTCTTGCATCTCAGCCCTGTCCAAGAATCCCGCCTAAACCATGTAAGTGGTCCCCTGCAAAAAATCTGACCAAGCATCATTTGGCTGCCAAGTGGAGAAAGAAAAAAAAAATTCAAACCATTCTTGCATCTCCGACCCTTTTATTGGACGACATGTTTGGCCCCTTTCACTGGACGACATTTCCTCTTAGCTCACGCTATTTGAAGCCGACTAAAGCTATTCCTCTTATATTCCTCTTATACTATATTAAAGGAGGACTCTGCTTTTCAGACAAATGAACATCACCTCCATCTAAGTCACTTAAATCAATTTCTCCTTTTGGTTCATCAGAGCCTCTTATATTCTTTTTTTGTTCTTTATGTACTTAAGTAATCATTTATATTGTGTTATAATGATATTTTTTATTCTGAAGATAAGCATATTTAAGCAAGTGAAATGATGGTACAACTTATTTTATCTTCATTTGTTACTAACCTGACAATGTGAGATGTTGCAGATGAATTTCGAACTTTAGGAGATGCCGACTGGAGAGCACCTCCTTCCAATAGAACAGCTCTATCATCTTCTTTGTCTGTCTCCTGTCCCAACTCGACCAAATTTATGTCAGAATTTCTACCACTGAAATGGATGGAGCCTCCTCTTGCGGAGGTCACCAGCCTCCGTGTGCGGAGGCCCGCGGAGGCTGGTTCGAACAGAGCCTCCGCGTGCGGAGGTCACCAGATCCTCCGCTTGCGGAGGACAGAGCCTCCGCGTGCGGAGGTCATCAGATCCTCCGCTTGCGGAGGACAGAGCCTCCTCTTGCGGAGGATCTGCGTGCGGAGGCATGATCCGGTTCATCCGGTTTGCTTTCATCCAAATAGCGTGAGCCTATTTTTGTCTGCTTCAGACTCCGATGATTCGGATTGGTCCATTGGTTGGCTTGAACCGTACGCTCCCGATTTCCTCGGCGATGTTGATGCCGATGACAGTTTTGCTGTGTTGGTCCCCTGCTATAGGCATGATTGCAAGGAATTAGAGAAGCAGGAAGAGGAGGTGCCTAATCAGCTATTCTTTAGTGCCATGAAGAACCTCCCATATGAGTACTCTGCTGGTAAGAGCTGAGCTGCATTGAAGAAATGCATAATTTTTGTCCTTAATTTTTATTCTTTTACAATGTCATTGCTTTTTATTATAGTACAAAATGGTATCGTTCTTTAATTTGAATGATGCTCCAGTGGTATTAGGCCGGATTGGAGCTTCTTAGATTTGCACGTAGAAGTAATTATCTTGTGCATAAACGCTGAGATGCACAAGATGCACCCGTGCGATGCTGCCTAATGCATCCTGTACTAGCTGGACATGGCATTATTTCCCAAGATTACTGTGATAATGTCAGATGCTGCCTAATGCTTTTTAACGTAACGAACTAGAATATATTGGCTTTGCATGTAATGTGTTACTTCTTGATGCTTAATGGTATACAAGATAGAAGCAAGAAGTGGTTATAAAATGGGAATTTTAGCCCGTACTAAACAGAAGGTAAATATTTGAGTTTCGCTTGTGAAAAGATTCCTTGTGAATGAGGAACATGAAGAACGATGGAGTAAGGGCAAGGCAATAGTTTATGATGTTTAAGTGTTGTTCTTGGAATAAATATAGGAGATTTGTTGCTTAAGCTGTTGAAGGATTAGTTTTATGTACAACATTCATATTGAATATTCAGTCATGTTTAGTATGACTATGTGAGATGCTGGAACTTACAATTTTACACTGGCTGTAAGATTATCTGATGCAAGAGTCCTTTATCTTAGTTTAGGATAAGCCACGTTGAAAAAGATGCACAAGTAAAGTTAATTGAAATAACTCAACAAGTTACTTAAAAATATAGCTTGGATCAGTATGACTATT
>CAIGRT010031882.1:0-14953 GCA_903798405.1 Fraxinus platypoda
TTTTCATTCTCGGCACAATCAACTGTCTAGGATTTTCCTCTTTTGAAAGATTGGGACCATCTAACTCAATCACAAATCCATAAGTAGAACCATCAATCATTCCCAGCTTGCGATTTAATTTTATTCCATCACTTAAATTTGCTGCATGTAATGAAGCACCCAGAACAATAGCTTCATCTGCATCCAAATGTTTATCCAGATCCTTCCTTCCTAGAAGTTCCAGAAGCTTAGCCTGTAGAAGGAAAATGCCTAGTTCTTTTAAAATGAATAGCTCTTGATAATAACAGCCTTTAGCATTTGCTTACTCGTTAGTCAAGAGAAAGTGGGCATATTTTGTAGGAATCCATGAAATCATCATAAGAAAGCTTAAGGGACACCAAACAACATCATTGAGCATGGTGTCAAAGTTCAAACTATCAATTTCAAAATTAAGCCAGAGACAAATTTTTCATTTCATCGTGTCAATTGAGTCTATACCCTAAGAAAATAACAGGATGATAATGTTTTCTCATATTCCTATGTTGAAAAGAGAGACTGAGAAGGACCTGCAACTTTGGTACCCTAGTGGCACCTCCAATCAACTCCACTGCATATAAATCATCAGCCTCCAAACCTGAATGCTTTAAAACTTCTTTTACTGGGACGAGAGCTTTTTCCCACAGATCTTCACAAAGCTCTTCAAACTTCTCGCGAGATATTGTGCTCCTGAGAAAATATCAACTACGGTTAAGCCTCAACATGCTGACAAGCAGATCACTCATTACATGTCACAAAATCTCGATGTGTACAAATGGGACCAATGAGTCATGCAAATCTCGGGCTAGAATCGCAGGACATACAGTAACTGGACATTGCTCTCCCTCTGTCCAACAAGTGAACACATGCTCACAGAGAGAGACATTAAAGGGAGAGAAAATCAAGATCATTGGTGAAAGGTAATATCAGGAAAAGGAAGCATTCGTGGACTGTTGAATAGTAGAATGGTCTTTTGTATAATATCACTAAAACATGAAGTTCACATCTCAGGCTGCACTCATTCAAAGGATAATTGTATACAATTCATCGGATTCTCTGCCTCATATTAATTAATGCTCATAAATTCAGCCTTTTGTCTAACTATTTTAATGGAAAAAGTGCATAACACCAAAAAGATTAACTACACTTGGTTAAGTGGCTAAAAACGAAGTTCCACATTGATGAACATTTAAAAAAAAAAATCACTAACTCAAACATATGCACAAAATACCCAATTAAGTTTACAGGGAGTAATCTCCTTCCCACCAAAATAAGTTTCCACTTTCCACCAAGAACGTGTTTTGGTTCATTCCATATGTTCATCAAATAAATTTGAAAAAAGAAAAAGAGAAAAAAAAGAGAGAGAGAGAGAAAAGAAAGAGCATAGGCTAAGTAGTTAGGATAGGAAATTAGGAGAATCAGAGAAGAAATTTGAAATTTGAAATTTTGCTTGAACTTACCTAAAGTCACGATCATCATAAAGAGATTCAACAGAGATTGGGGCCATTGTGTTGGCACTAAGAATTTCTTTGGTGCGCTTAACTTGTTTCTTCAATTTGGCCATTGCTTTCACATTGTTTCTGACGTCAACCCCATTCCCGAGTTGTTTGTTGAACTCATCTGCAAAGTACTCCACCAGCCGCAGTTCCATATTTTGACCTCCAAGTTCTGCATCCCATCTAACATCTTTCACCTGAAACAACTTACAGAATGTAAAACATCTACAGTAACAGCTAGACAAAAACTGAAACCCCTTTTTTAATTACACTCGGGATTTAGTTTTTCTTTGAGTTGGGTCTTGGGTTAGCTCCTGTTCATTTTAAACCAAAATAGGACCCAACTTATATTAGCTTGGCCAGCAATTAGGTCGAATGGCAACTCAAATTTATAGACGAGAAATTAAGACTGACAATGTAATTTCAGAGTCCATCCTTTCCATGTTAATCCCTGTTATTTCAAGGTTGCTAAAAATACAGGCCAAATTTCGAGTATGACTCATCCTTTAAGTAAATTGGCAACACTTAAAAAAAATGTAAATTTGAAGTGAAGAAATTGGATAAAAATACATCAAAGAACTCACTTGGAATTGATTAACGGACGTGGTCTTTCCAAACTCTTTTGCATTGTAAGCAGAGAAATAAACCAAAGCAGCATAAGTACTGCTTGCCCCCATGTCATAGAACAACACATGCCTCGAACCATTCGAAAAATCCTTATCAATCCCATACTGCAAGGCTGCTCCCGAATGCTCATTAACTAACGCCAACACATTGATCCCAGCCAAGTCGGCAGCCGTCAGCAGCCTCCTCCTCTCAGCCACCCCCATGTAGGGCGGCACCGTGATGACCAAATCCTTAACACTACTCCTTGCGTGATTATCCGCAAGCCCCATTGCGTACTTCAATATCATCGCCACCATCTCCTCAGCCGTAAAGTTATTAAATTCTCCTCCCTCTCCCTCCGTTCTATACACCGCAACGTCCTGGGTTTCATCCGGGGTAATTTCGTAACTAAGATACAGGGACTGGAGAAACTTCTGCGTGTAGTTAAAGGGTTTTGAGAGTAGAATCGGGAGGTGGGAATGAACTTTGGTGGGGTAACGAGCAAGGAGACCAAGCGATTCCTCGCCAATTAATCTTGAACTCGCGTGAAAAGCAACGAGAGAAGGGGTTTTACGTTTCGACATTTCATTGATCGCGATCGAAATCGGCGCCCGTCCCGGTTTCAAGTTGACCACGGCAACTTTCAGCCATTCGGATCCCAGATCTATACTCGCAACTGCCGATTGAGATTGAACAGCATTTAGCATAAACAGGGATAGAAATATCCCGAACCGGAATAGGGTATTCGGGTTCGCCATATTTGAACCAGATGGAAGCTTCAGAGTGTGAAATTGGGCGGAAATGGAGGATTATATAGGACTAGAGGGAGTCGATGTGGAAGGTTTTAACGAATAGAAGAATGCCGCGCGTATGAGAGGACACGTGGAAGAATGTGAATCGCCTGATGTGTTTTTTGACAGTGTTTTGAGTGTCCCAGTGAATTCACAGTGGCGTGTGTCTGAGTCACATTATTTTGAAATAATATATATATATATTTTTTTGATATTCAGGTATTCCAACTTACACCAGACTATTTTCTGAACCGTCCATCACCGGTGCCTCAACTCTGGGTGGAGGTAAATCGCGGGTTATGCCCAATCAAGCTAGTGTCCATACAAGCTTTATACTCCTGGCCCCAAGGGAGCCCTCCTACAACCGGTTTTTACAACACCAAGCTGCTCCACCACATGGTTAATTTTTACAACACCAAGCTGCTCCACCACATGGTTTGGGTATTACAACACTTGGCTGCTCCTTCCGTGATTCGAACTCCCCACACTGGGGTTGCAGCCCAGCCTTGCACTATCTTTGCCATCTCGGATGTACCCCGGGGCACTTGAAATAATATATTTTGAAATGATAGATGATGGAGAATGTGTGGTTGAGAAATAAGAAAAAATTATTGATGTGATAAAAATATTATTTTATTAAATAATGTGTGGTTGAAAATAAGTAGAAGAATAAGAATAAAAATTTGAATGTGCGTAATCCATCTTCATCCTTTTAACTTTGTAGTAAAATTTGTCATTGACTCCATTTTGACCATTAGCGCATGTTTGTTCAGTATTTAGGTGCAAATTTTTAGCCGAATTTTGTCCGTTATACGGTATTGAAGAGTGTCATTATTATTGACTGAATGCATGTAAAATTATTATTGTGTCCCTCCTTGTAGTCGTAGAGCTTGTTTGGGATAAATTAAAATTTAATTAAAATTGAAAATATAATCGTTATTGGATCTCACTCATTTAATAAAAGTCAACAATAACGGCTAGTATTTTAATTTTGATCCGATTTTAATCTCTACTTCATAGAAGTCCTTCTTCTTTATAGAAGGCAATTCCAACAAATGGCAAATATGTGCAATCAATAATTATCATAAGAGATGGATCTTACGTACCTTTCAACAGACAAAAAAATTATTAATAGTTGGTCAAAATGGCTCCGATACATAAATGACGAACTTGTTATTCTTGTTAAAAAAATTAAAAAATTAAAAATGGAGCCTCCTAATCTTTAAAGAGTACAAATAAACTATACTTCAAACAATTAAATACATTTCATATAATAAAATAGAAAATTTTATATTCTCCAACCGAACTCATCCACCCACCCCACTCACCCATTCTAATCCTCCATCACCCACAATCGAACACCACTTTAACATATGCAATCATAACGATGTCAACTCATCACAAAATCCATTCACAAAAAAATAAAAATAAATCAAAGACGCTATCTTTTATGTTGACTTTTTTTTTTTGTGAATTAATTTTTCCATTGTGGCGGTGATTTGTCAATGGTACGATTGTATATGTGAGATGATGTTTGACGATGGTGAGATTAATTAGGATGGGTTGATGGATGTTGACGGATGAGTCGGTGAGCTTAATTATGGAAGATGAAATATTTCTAAATGAGAATTATTTACAATTTTTATTTTCTTTGTTTTATTAATTTAATTTATTTTTGTTTGTTTGAAATGGGGGGCATATCCTTCACTAATTGTCAAAACGAAGGGAATAAAAGTTGGATCATGCCATTTGTACAGATTTTTGGTGCTCACTCTTTTGACAAATTCGTGTTGGCGGTTTTTAATTGGTGCAAAAACTATGTTGTTTTTTAAGCATGCCAATGACATAATGTCATGTGGCATTTTGTCGAGTAAAGTGTAGAATTTTTCTGTACAAGTAGCATGATCCTAACAAGTTTTGTTGCATAATTAAAAAGATGGGATAGACTATCCTAAAAAAATGTTGAAGGTAAATTTGTTACATTCCACATAAGTTGGGGACCAAAAATGTAATTTTTCCATTAACAGAATTAGCTCATGTTTGGTATGGATTAAAATTTAGATTAAACTAAATGAAAGTCGATATTAATTTTAAACACAATTATTTTGTAGGTTCAACAATTTTTTAATAACGCATTTCATCAACTTCTATGAAAATGTATTAAAATTTAGAGCTTGTTTGGTAGATATTAAAATCGGATTAAAATTGAAAAGTTAGTCGTTATTGTTGATTTTTATTAGACAAGTGAGACCCAATAACGGCTATATTTTCAATTTTAATTGGATTAAAATTCCTTCCAAACAAGCTCTTAACTTTAATCCCCACTAAACAGGGCTTAGCATTTGTTTGAATTCGTTTCTTTGGGAAAACATATTTTGTAATAATTATTTTTTAGAAAATGTGTAGTTAAAAAGTAGGAAAAAATTGAATTTACATATAAATTTAATTTATTGAGAAAATGTATGATTAAAAATAAATTTGAAAAAAAAATTCAAAATAATGGAGCTCAAGTAGGAGCTTAGTATTGTATAGGTTCACTAGTCAATATTTTTACATTATTTTGATTTTCTTCAATTTGAAAAAAAAAACAAAAAACAAAAACAAAATTGGCTTTTGAGAATTCATGTTTTACGTCCTTATTTGATAGACATTAAAATCAACTTTTTAGTAAATTTTGATAATTTTTTTTTTAAATTAATAAAATGTATGTTTAAAAAATTGAGAGTTTCATGAAATATATGATTGAAATTAATTGTTAAATTTAATTTAAATTAAAATATTTATTTTAAATGGAAACAAACGGAGATTTAATTTAAAGAAGGTCAAAGAGCCAAATAAGTTCAAAATCATTTTTGAATTTCAAAAACCATGTTAAGCCCTTTTTGACCTCTATTTTAAATTTTTAATTAGATTTTGGGAAACATATTTTAGATTAATAATTTTTTTGAAAATGTATAGTTAAAAAAAAAGAAGAAAGGTTTTGAATTTATGTGTACTATTATTGAGTAATGCTATGTAACACTACTGGTGTTTAACATCATTTATGTGGCAATATTAATTTTATTTTTAATTGAATTTATCACATAATTTCACATAGACGGTATTCTAGCACTACTAGTGTTAAATAATGTTCTTTAATATTATTTTATTGAAAAATATGTAATTGATGAGAAGAGACGCGATTAGAATATATACTATGAGGAGATATTTTATTCGTTCCTCTCCACGTGGCAAACAATTGTGGCGAGTTTTTCACGTGAATGAATTGGTTTCGATTTGAATTATTGTCGAACCAAACATGTTGGGTTGAGTTTGGAATGGACTCAAAATCAATCCAACCTAACCCTAGTCCAGGCCTAATACTGTTTGGAGATATTTTATTCGTTCCTATCCACGTGGCAAACAATTGTGGCGAATTTTTCACGTGGGTTGGCCCCCAAAGTCTATTGATTACGCCATAAAAAGTAGGGGGAGAGGCACCTCCATACCCATTCAAATCCCGTCTTTCTTTACTTTTTCTCCTTCTAGAATGCTCTCTTTCTAGATTTTTCCCCTAATTCTTGCTAACAAAATTGCGATCAATTGTTGGCGTGATATTTGGATTTTGTTAATTTTAGAATTGAATTGAAGTTTGGCTGAAGAGTTGGGATTAGGAAATAATTTTCTAATTATTTGGTTAATTTTGCTCTTTGATCGGAAGGGGTAGGTTTTGAAGACGTATGAGCTGGTTGGCAAAGCTGGATTTTTCTTCGAATTCCAACTATTTCATTACCTGCCCTCTCATTTTCATTCTCCATTACTCCAAAACCGTTACCTTCTTGTTATTCCTTTTATTATTAAGATTATCCAAGTTATTATTGAGATTAAATTTTAGTGATCTGAGTAATTTTAGCTTTGGTTGTTATCTCAATCGTCACCGATCGTCGTCAAATTGGAGTCATGGAGCCTGGGGACAAGAGCAATCGCCAATTGCAAAGAGGTCTGTTCAATTTTATTTATTATTTTTAATTATTTCTATTTAGATGCCTGTATGTATTTCATTTTTATTTTTTAGATGTTGAAGTGTTCAATTTTGGCTTTTCTTTCTTGAAAGAGGGATTCCCGTTCAGAGCATTTGTTTATATTATTACGTTGCAGAAGAGTCTGACTTTGATGACTTAGACTACTTTTTGTCAACACCACCAGACTTTGAGGTCTTGGTCGGTGATCTTTAATAGCTAATTAATGTTTCAGGTCTTTTCAGTACTAAATTTACAAGAAAAAAAAATGAAAAATACCTATATCAATTTATGAAGAACATCTAATAAAAATAACAATATACTTTTAGTTGCACTTAGACGGTTTCTGTCATTAACAAATTTTGGAGTACGCTTTATTTTACTTGAATCGGCCACTGAACAAATTGGGCTTGAATGAACAATAACCTTGGACTGAAGTCGAAGATGAAAATTGCTTATAGGGAATAATCGGCGAGGGTCAAAAAATCTATCAGATGAAAACATGGCTTCAACAATCGTTGGAAGAAAATGTACACCTGAAATGTAGTTTTGTCATCCATTTAAAGAAATAATGATACGATGAACTAGATCAAGCACGGAACATGTGCAATTTAGCTTGATATATTTTATCATTTTTATTAATTTTAATATGAACTTGATCAAGCATGGAACATGTGCAATTTAGCGTGATTTATCATTATCATTTTTATTAATTTTAATTTTTGAGAAACTTCTTTTAACACTATGTTAGATGTCTCATAGCTTTCATCTTTCTTTTTGCGGAAAAGACCAAGACTTGCTCGAGAATTGTCAAATAGCCTCTGAACCAATAAAATATTTCTAAAATTTGTATAAATAGTCTCCCATTTTATTTTTTTTCATGGATACATTTTTGGAAATGTTTTTTAGATAGATACATGGTCCATAGAAGTAAGCAATAACTATAAGCCTGATACCTCCAACAATACATACTTTTTATTCCTATCAATAATAGATATAATTTGGTCCGAGTCTTTGGAATTTGAATAAAATTTGCAGCGGATCACAAAATCTTGGTGATCTGAGGGAGTCTGCTCCTAGATCCCGTGCATTTGAAACCATATTTGAGTTGATTGTAGATTCAAATTATTCGTATGATGCATATAGTGGTGGATTTTCATTTGTACCCCCAGAATTGAGATAGACAGTTGTTCTCTTGCCTTTTAAGAATTGAGACGTATGCCCCTTGCAGGCATTTTCCGGTTAATGATAATTAGATTTATAATTCACCTCTTAATGGATCACCTCAACGTCCCAGCCTAAAAATCTCTTCTGGGATCAAGTTAAGAATATTGGCCAGTCCGGGGCAATTCGGATGGTACTGGATTTTTGATGAATTTATGATGTTGTTCCTTACAACCCCATGCAAATCCTCCAATTATTTCTTGTCAATATGGTTTGCATTTGGGCCAGCTGCTAACCTTTTGGTGGTAAGGTCCCACTATCATGCTACTCATGTTTTTAAAAACTCATTAACTTATTTATGCGCTAAAGTCTGAATTTAATTTTGTATGGGGTTGCTTGGGTAGCCAGATTTTATTGTACTAGAAGACCACCTGAGACCCTTGGATGGTATTGTATCTTTAACTATAATCTATGTGGATATCTTTGACAGCATTTGTCAATGTTTTATTTCTTTATTTTGCAATTTATTTCTTTCTTGGTAATTGTTATCCCCGGGGAGAAGTGCAGGAGAGATGGGGCAGATTAACAAAGTTGACTGTAGAGCCTTAGGCATATTGTGACTGGAATACACTTCAAGTACATTTTAACTGTCAATTGATCTATTAATCAGTGTCCAAGTCGACTTGAATACATGTATATGAACAAACACGTGTACAAGGATATCCATATACAGAACATAATAAAATAATATGCTTCCTCATCTATAACTGAGGTTGGTTTTGTTGTGTGTAGCTCTGTGCTATTCAGATGTTGAAAAGAGGGATAGTGCCTCACCATCTGTCATCGTGATAGGTGGTGGCACTGCTGGCATTGCAGCTGCACGAGCTCTTCATGATGCTTCTTTTCGGGTATGTACTAGATATCTCTGAATGTATGATATTGACAAAAGGATTTTGCTTGGAAATTTTTCAAAATTTATAATTATTTGTAGGTTGTCCTGTTGGAATCGCGGGAGAGAATTGGTGGTCGAGTTCACACTGACTACTCTTTTGGTTTTCCTGTTGACTTGGGTGCATCATGGTAACAATAATGTTATTCTTAAGAAAGCCTGTTCAGCTTTTTTCTCAAGTTTTTAGATGGCCCCTTGTTCCTGCCAATTATTAATTTCATGTCCATGTTTAAGGTTACATGGTGTTTGCAAGGAGAATCCACTAGCACCTGTTATTGGAAGACTTGGACTACCCCTTTATCGAACTAGTGGCGACAATTCGGTTCTCTATGACCATGACTTAGAGAGGTATTCAAATGGTCCTTAGTTTTGATCTCTCATTTTGGAAAGCATACATGTTACTGTTCTGGGCAAATAATTTTGTTAAGCTTGCTATTTTTTATAGACAGAAATATGAATGGGTCACTTTGTAATTAACTCAACAACATTGTGATGGTTTTCATTTCATTCAAGCGTATTTTACATTAAGGCAATAATGACAGAGATAGTTTATTTTACATGTAAGAATGAGTTACAATTCTTTGATTTTCTTTTTGACAGAAAATAGAAGTAAAAATGGGGTAGAGTTTCTTATGTTTTATCAATCTGATTTTTTTTTTATGTCAAACCAACTGTACAAGTTGAATATCAGTTGGCAGCTGATATCATATTTTTTTCAGTTATGGTTTGTTTGATATGGAAGGAAATCAAGTTCCTCAGGAATTAGTCTCGAAGGTTGGTGTGACATTTGAGAGCATCTTGAAAGAGGTATGTTTCTTTGTCTTCTTCTGTTCCTTCCTCTCTCACTTTCTTCTTACCGAAGGTGCCTGATAATTTAAAATTATTTGTAGATTAGGGCTGTTATTGATCTTCTATAATTTTTTCTCATGGAAAAGAACTTGTTTTCCTCTTCATTTGCACAGACAGATGTAGTAAGACAAGAATTCAGCGAGGACATGTCTATATTCCGTGCTATCTCAATTGTTTTCGAAAGGAGACCAGATTTGAGGTCATGAATGCTACGCACTATGTTGCTATATGTTTTATTTTCTCTTGAACTAAATAAATTAAAGATGTAATTTCTCATTACAGGTTGGAGGGACTTGCTCATAAGGTGTTGCAATGGTACCTATGCAGAATGGAAGGCTGGTTTGCAGCAGATGCTGATACCATATCTCTCAAATGCTGGGATCAGGTTGGTTCTATAACTCAATAGTTGAATGATGGTTTTCTTGAACCATTTCTTTGTAGTTCTATATTCACGATCTAGATTCTTTTGGTGAACATATATATGGTTCTTGAGTGATTTCTGTATTTTAGTCTTTTTCTTTCACCAAAACCCTCAAAATCCAGTTCTCACCTATAAGCTGGTTACATTCTCAACTTTTTTTGGAAATAACTGGAGCATATGGGATTTTTCTACATATCAAGGATAAATTGGAAACTAAGAACATGGTCTTGCAGCTTGATTGATAGTTTCTACATCGTCTCATTTATTCTCTTCAATACACAGGAAGAATTGCTTCCAGGTGGGCATGGGCTTATGATCCGAGGCTATATTCCAGTCATTAATACGCTTGCTAAAGGTCTTGATATCAGGCTGGGCCATCGGTGAGATAGAATTATTCATCATGATATTTACTCCTTTTCTCCTGGTACCTAACTGATTTGTTAACTTGTGGCCTTGTTTTTGTTTGTGCACTTCTTAGAGTAACCAAAATAGTTAGACGTTATAATGGAGTGAAAGTAACAACTGAAGATGGGAGAACATTTATAGCTGATGCTGCCATTGTTGCTGTTCCTCTTGGTGTTCTGAAATCAAATTGCATCAAATTTGAGCCAAGATTACCTGAATGGAAGGAAGCAGCCATTAATGACTTGGGGGTTGGGATTGAAAACAAGATAATTTTGCACTTTGAGAAGGTGTTTTGGCCCAATGTAGAGTTTTTGGGAGTTGTTGCCGAGACTACTTATGAGTGCAGTTATTTTCTTAATCTACACAAGGCCACTGGACATTCTGTCCTTGTTTACATGCCTGCAGGGCAACTAGCCCGTGATATAGAGAAAATGTCGGATGAGGCTGCTGCTAATTTTGCTTTCACACAGCTTAAAAGAATCCTTCCTAATGCTTCTGAACCGGTAATGTTACATTTTATGCTAATTTTGCTTTGTACAACTTAAGAACTGTTCCAAATGCTTCTGTACTGGAAATGTTACATGTTATGCTTCTGTAAATGCCATGTGCCTACATCTAAGGACGACATACATACACATACACAACAAGAAGCTAAGCCTTGTTGCCGATAAATTTGGTGATGGCTGCATGTATTTTTTTCCCCATTCCATTTTCATTGCTATATACCCTTGGAAGATCCATCTGAACTAAAATATTTGCCCGTGGCCACAACAAATATGTTAATTTTGATCTATGTATTTCTCTTCTAATCTGTTATACTAGTACAAATCGCTCGTGAATAGGAGCTTCTGTAGATACATCCGAACTACCTAAGTTACCCTTTCACTGGTGCCACCTAAAATCTCTATATTGGAAAGTACTACTACAAATTTATAACATGCTATTCAACCCATTCCTTGTCTCATTCACTAAAAGCGTTGTGCTTGAATAAAGTACACCAAATACCCTGATCTTGGATATGTCTCGTGAGCATATTGATGACTAGGAAAGATAGGATATGTAGCTTTATTTTGAGAAGGGAAATTGACACGTCGAAGAATTCTGGGACAAAAGGATGAACTTTAAGCACCATCTAGAGTAGGCTATAACTTCATAAGGAGAGATCACTCCTTAATATACCTGTGTACATATGCCACCACAAGTTTTGGAAACTTTTATGTTTTTAGTGTTGGAAAATCGGTGAATCCTTTGAACCCTGAGGGGTAGCTCAATTGGTCAGGCCTTGGGTTTGCTCCCCAATGGTCACCAGTTCGAGTACCCTCTGGGCCACTGAGGTGAGAAACGGCTGTAAAACTTCAGGGCCCCGTGGGATTAGTCGAGGTGCGCGCAAGCTGGCCCGGACATCCACGGTTATCAAAAAAAAAAAAATCGGTGAATCCTTTGGATTTCAAATCCATTATGTTTTATGATAAATGCACCTAAAAGTTCGTTGTATTTTATCTATTGTCTTTTTCCTTTCGGGATGAAATCTTCCTGCGATGTACCATTTATAAAAAGAACACGCATTCATTCTTTTCCTTTGCCCTGCATCTATTGTTTTAATTTGTCCATTAGATGACAAAAGGAAATGCTTAATCTGTATATTATTTGATTGATGGGTAAAGATTTACTAATTTTTTGGTCAGTGAATATGGATTATTAAAACAATGTTGAATTCGTCGCATCTGTGATGGAAAAGCATCAACTGTCAAGCATGTCTAATCCTACAAACAATATTGAATTCTTAACCTGTGATAGAAAAGCACTGACTGTCAAAATGTCAATCCTAGAATCAACTTATTTATGCATATTTGTAACCTGGTGTATTGCTTGCTATATCCTAGAATTCAGGAACTGATTTTTTTTTTTCCTTACTGATATTCATTATATATTGCGACGGGTATTTCATAAACTCTTGACCCATAGCAACTGCAAAACTAGGTTAATAGATAGGAATCATAATTAATTTTCTTGCTAGGACATCTTATAATGTCTAGATAACATGCGGTGAAAGAGTGCAGATAAAGACTCAGTTTCTGACACTCCCGATCCCCTCGTGTATAATGCAGATTCAGTATCTTGTTTCTCACTGGGGCACGGACAAAAACTCGCTAGGCTCCTACAGCTATGATACTGTAGGGAAACCTCACGATCTGTACGAGAGACTAAGGATTCCTGTAGACAACCTATTTTTTGCTGGGGAAGCTACAAGTACGGAATACCCTGGGTCTGTCCATGGTGCATACTCCACTGGATTAATGGCTGCTGAAGACTGCAGAATGCGTGTTCTGGAGCGGTATGGAGAGTTGGATTTGTTCCAGCCAGTCATGGGTGAGGAGAATCCTTTCTCTGTTCCTCTATTGATATCCCGAATGTAAACTTTAAACATCGTAACATGGGTATTGGCTAACACATCCTGCTGACTGTTTTGTGAGAAATAGTGGGAATCAAAAGATTTCCCTATGAATGATCAAGGCATCAGATGATGTGTAGTCTTTCTTCGCTTGTCATGTTATGGACCACTGAATTATGACATTGTATTAAGCTATTATGGGAACTATGGAGTTTTATTGCTAAACAGAACAGCACGTATGAAACTATTTTATGGTAGCAGGCTTGTATGAAACTATCATTTCAAATAAATGACTTCATTATGGAGTCGTGGACCTGAACATTTGAATTACGAGTTGGCTACGGTCAAGTCTCACATTTTGATTACGTATTTCGATTTTTTTTAATTTTTTTTTACCTTACTGATTATTGAGCAGTGTAAAGTATTTTAGATACATTTAATAAATGGTTATACGTGCGACAAGAAAGGAAATAATGGTTGTATATATTACATAGAGGAAATTGCGGGGAAATGTCTAATTTTGATTTCATGTGCCATTTTAAAAATTGGCCAAAAATTCCCAACCCAGAATTCTTGTGTCCGTGATCATCGTGCAAGCAATAGGTTCTGTTCATATCCATCCAAACGAATGTCGTCTAAGAGAATATCGTTCCTCGGCAGTTACCAATAGATATTCCATTGGCGAAGTTACAAGCTTACATGCAGAGGCGGATGGAGAGGGCGCTTGTATAAAAATGGAAAAGTTAGCCCAAATTCATGGTGAAAATAAAAAAGAATAAAAATTGAGGAAATTACAGCTTGACAAGGTTTTAAAATTCTATTTTCATAAATCAATAATCAAATTTCATAATACAGAAATCAAGTTTTAATTAATAATTAATATGATTTAAATAAATTTTTACTTATTACAATCCCGTCACAAGATTTCCACCTAAAATAAAATGTGCAGTATCCAGTCGTAGACCTCCGCCTTTTACATTAAATATTAATCTATACACCCACTCTATCCACCCAAACCCTAATTTCCTCTACCTCCCGCCTATACATCTTTCTCCCCTCTCTCCCTCTTTTCTCTACGGCGNATTACAATCCCGTCACAAGATTTCCACCTAAAATAAAATGTGCAGTATCCAGTCGTAGACCTCCGCCTTTTACATTAAATATTAATCTATACACCCACTCTATCCACCCAAACCCTAATTTCCTCTACCTCCCGCCTATACATCTTTCTCCCCTCTCTCCCTCTTTTCTCTACGGCGCCGGCGCGACTACAACATGACACCACAGCGACACAAGCGGCAACGGTGGCGTCGACGTCATCCCATGTAAGAAGGTCTGAAGCGGTGCATGGTTTTCATACTGCTATGGTGATGGTGGATCTAGCGGCAGTGAGGGTGGTGATGTTAGCACGATGCGGTGGTGGTGTGCTGTGCGAAGGTGGGAATGGAGAGCTTTATGGGTGCGGCAATGGTTCGCGACTCAGTGGTGGGTGCGGTTGCGGTGCTGTGGGTGCGATCGTGGTGCGGTGGTTGGGTGTGCGGCGGCGGTGGTTATTTTTGTGCTGTGGTCGGGATTTGCTGCGCGCCGTGGTTAGGATCTACACCGCCGCGATCTGGTGTGGGATTTTTGAGTTGTGTTTTCAGTTGGTGGATGGGGGCTGTGGTGGTGGTGGTGGTGTTTGGGTAGCGACGATTATGTTGGATTTGGTGGTGGCTGTGGTTTTGTTGATGGTGGCGGCGGTGGATCTTCTTGTTGGCGGTGGTGGTTTTGAAGTTGAAAGTGATAGTTTGTTGGAGGTGGTGACAGTGGTGCTGTGAGGTTGTGGTGTTGGTTTGTTTGAGATGGTGATGTTGCTATTGGGCGGCGA
>CAIGRT010031934.1:0-23110 GCA_903798405.1 Fraxinus platypoda
AAATCAATCTCGCTGAAAATAAAAATAAGAAATCAAGAATTTTGTTGTTGACGGTTGAATTTCAACATACTTAAATGAATCTCATTTAAAAAGAAGAAGAAGAATGTCCAATAACTTTGTGCATGGCACACAAACAAATATGGAATAAGATTTTATCATTTAATATCAACAATAGTTATTTCAGCATCTACTAAACCAATATATATGAAATAAATAAGAATTTAGAATTTCAAGTTGATAAGAAAATACTCGTAAATAAAATTTCGGGTCTGATCAACAATAATTATTTCTGCGTCTACTAAACCAATATATATGAAATAAATAAGAATTTAGAATTACGAGTTGATAAGAAAATACTCGTAGATAAAATTCCGGGTCCGTCGAATTTAGAAATCCGAATGAACAATCATAACCAAAATGCTTGTTTGGTTTTGTACAACATCAAACAAGATCGAGGAATGAAAATAAGTTAAAATTTTGTAAGTTAACTTATTNGTCGAATTTAGAAATCCGAATGAACAATCATAACCAAAATGCTTGTTTGGTTTTGTACAACATCAAACAAGATCGAGGAATGAAAATAAGTTAAAATTTTGTATGTTAACTTATTTAATATGATACAATATCGAGCAACAAGTCAAGCCTTAAGTCACTTGTAACGTATCTTTAACAGAAGTTGGTACCCATTTGGCTTGATAAAAGCTTCTCACGAATGCAAGTTTTCGTTTCAATTTGTGTGCTCATGATTTTCTTCACAATCACTAAATTATAAGACACATTTGGTACTTTGAATGTAATAACATTGAAAAAAATCAAAAGAAGATAGGAAAAAAAAGTTAAATTTTACTAGTTGCGGTCTTATATCACGTACCAAACGCGTCTTATTTGGTAAATAACTTGGTGAAATCATGTGGTTAATTTTCTTTCAGCCTCTCTATACAATAAAAAATTATTTTAGCACTCAAAACAATTGTGAATTTCATTCTATCCTCCACCAACCTTTTCTTTCCACTTCGGTTCCAATAACCTTTTCATGGACAGGTTTGACTTCCACAAAATAATCAAAAAAAAAAAAAAAAGTATTAATAATAATTTGATAGACCAATGTTAAGAACACTTCAAATTCCAAAACACTTTTGTGAAGTAAGCATTTTCTTATTCACAAACACCACTTGCACATTTATGATTCGCACTCAGAATGTTCGGCAAATAAGGAGCTTTCTTATGAGTCTCGAGCCCCACAAGCATCGTCGCTATTATTGGTCGAATCAAATATTAAACCCCTGTTCGGTGGAGATTAATATCAAATTTTTAGTAGATTTTGATAAAAAGTTAATTCAATGTATAGTTAAAAATTCGTGAATTCCATAAAATACATTATTAAAATTAATTGTCAACTTTGACTTAGATTAAAATCTGAACTTTAATCCCTACCAACCAAACAGGGGCTAAAGTAAGAAAACGAAAAGAAGATACCAGAGCGCAGTTGCATTTTCACTTTTTTTTACTGCAATTTGTTCTATATATTCGATGGTCTGGCTAATAAGGGAACCTGCAGTGAGCTTCACATACAAGTTTGGCATCAAGATTGGTACATATATTAAGGTTGAGCTACTCCCACTCACCCACCCTTTACCTTAGTGGGAAGCAAAAGACACATCCTTTACTTGAGAATAAACACACCCTCCACATCTTTTTATCAAGTCAACCTTCAAAATATAACATACACATGCGTGTTCGTACTTTTCATATATAAATTTTTTATTTACCAAGGTTCGACAAATCTCATTATTCTAAAAGATTAGTCAAATATGCTTTTTTGCGTGTAATCACAAACAAATGTCTTAAAAAAAGTTTAGCGTCCTCTTCATCGGATTAAGAAGATGTGAAATCACTTTAATCTCATTTGCACAATGATTTTATGATGCAATAATAAAAATATAAGAAACCCATAATCACGATGATAATTCAGTGCTTGAAAAACTCGAGTTACCTATGCTCTTTTACTCTTAAAATTAAACTCTCACTATCAACACAATCACTTCTTCATTAGGAAGCATAAATAGATTACATTGGCTACTAGGACTTGTTATCAAGATCAAACAAATACTTGTTGAAATCTTCCACTTACTTCATTGTTTATAAATCTTTCGAATTGCTTTAATTATTATTTGAATTCTTTCATTAGTTGACTTAAGTATTATTGTTTATTCATAGAGAAAGTTGCAGCTCATATAAGTAAAAAGGAAATACTTATCTTGATAATCTGATTCCCAAAGAAGTTGTAAATTATACATGTCAATCATTTTCTCAATAAGTGGCATCCCTACGTGTGAAAAGTGTATAGGGGAGGTGTTGAAAATGGATTCCCATGTCACATGACTCAACAGAGATTCTCGTGTATATCAAGGACTCCATGAAAAATAATGCATGGCCAAATCATCTACACCACCACCCGGGCGTTCTCTCTCTTTCTCTGATACGTTGAGGGGAATGTCGTCTGGTGCGAAATCTTTCATATGCAAACTGCATGGTGTAATCTGGATGATTTCGGACCAGGCTTCATTCCCCTCAACCAAGAAATGCAGCTGTACAGAGATATATGAAGCAGTTTCTTGATAGAAATGCCTATATGCTTATATAAATCATATGCAAGAAGGAAAATCAACCAGCAAGCACAATCACTTCCTGCTGGACTTGTTAGAAGAAGGTGATTTTCACTTATTTCTTTAACTTTTTTCTAAATGTCAAATGAGTTCTACATATATTGTTTAATTTCTCTTTTCTCAGTAATTTCCGTATCCTAATTGATGGGTAGTATCAGATGATAGTGCTAGACATGGATGCCAAGAAAGCACAAACAACCAGGGGCGGATCCAGGACCGAACTCAAAAAGAAGAAAAAATTACTTACAGAAAATTGAAATGGGCTGAGAGGGGTCTGGGCTAAGCCAACAATTAGATAAGCAGGTTATGATCCTATTAGATATGCATACTGCACATAAAGATATACATGTAGAATCTCATTCATTCACGTACATCATGCTTTTCCAATTACATATTATCAATCTTTGGTTTAAAGGAAAGTGGGGAGGAATGACGGATAACGGGGTTCAGGGTCACAGCATGGACTCAGAAGATATATGAACTTGGGAACTAGAAAGAGAAGAAAAGGACGAGTTTTATTTTTAACAAAAATCTACCTGTGCCTAGGTGGGGGGTTATGGCATCCTCGTCTATTGATTGAAGAAAAGATCAAGGTTGAATCTATACAAAAGGTTTTCTTAAAATCACAAAGCTAAGCTTCATCCCAAAACTCTCTCTTTACCATATAAATTCTAAGTGCTCCATCAAATAATTTAGGGTCTATTTAGCAGGGCTTCTGCCTTTGCTTTTTCGTCTTGTAGAAGCCTGTATTCTCTCTTTTAGCTAGACAAAGCACTTTCAAAAAATTATTCAAACAGATTAAAAAGCAACTTCTTAATCTCAAAAGTAGTTTTGGACTTCTCAAAAGCCATTCTAAAGGGGCCCTCAGTCAGATTATGCTGCAAGTAAAAAGCCATTTACACTTTGATGACTTGTTTGGCATGCTCAACATGATTAAGAAAAAGAGACACGCGAGATGCTTATCCTTTATTCCATTGAGCTCGACATATAAATATAAGCCATCTGAGATAAAACTTCCTAGCTTGGGGGCTCATATTTTCTTTTCGATGAAGACGTGAATAAATTATTTTGATGAGCAAAATTATTACTATATCATTTTAATGTAAAGGGAAATGACTTTTTATAGATTAATAGTTGATTATCAGTTAGGAGGCATCCTTCTTACTAGTTGCTTCAACATAAAATAAGGGCGTCTTATTTTTTCAGACAAACTGTCATCACCATGAGGGAAAAGTGAGCAAGTCTTCTTTCCAAGTAGATTACTAGGCAGTGAATTTCGTGTTCACTTCCTAGTCTTCAATTTGCATATATCCCTAATATGTTTCTCAACAAAGAGAAACCAAGTGTGGAAATACTTCAATGGATTAATGTCATGGTCATGGGAATTTCTTTAAAGTCAAAAAATAGAATTGTCATTACTTCAGTGACTATATATCATGTGATGGCTCAAAAAATTTGAGCCACTCATATAAAGATCTATTCAAATAATAGATGTTGTTTGGCATCACAACCACAAGGGATTGTCATCGTAAAGAGAGACCTCACTTTAAATCATTATCTACAAATACTGTAAAATATTAGAGAAATTATAGTGTTTTCTTTCTCCAATCATTTGCTACTCATAACAAACCACACTATTGTAATTTTTGCCGTCTAAGTTGACCTGCACACTATTTTTACCGAGGAATGATGTGTGTACAGGAAAAAAACATACAGAAGGCCTACGGAATACACAAAAATAGGTGGGGCCCTTTTTTTGGCAATATTTAATTCCCATGGGGCCCACCCCATGTGAGTATCTGTAAATTTTCTATCAAAAATTTTTCTGTACAAACAGAAAAATTCATATTTACCTCATTCGTGGTTAAAAATATGTCAGAGTTTATTGCACTAGGAATATCTAAATACATGGTCTTACAGCTTCTTAAGATTGGCCTTGGTGGTTGTAACAGTAATGGGAAAATATGCTGTAACGTACACATCTAAATTTTTTTTCTTTTCCGAGATTTTTTTTTTTTTTGGGGTGAGGTGGGATGGGGGTTTTCCACAAGTATTTAAAATTCATTGAATTCAATTTTCCTCGTTCATTAAAATCTCACCACAAAATGAGATCATGACAACCAAACAGATAAGTCCCAAGTGTCCATGATAAAGTAGCATAAAAGCAGTTCATACAATACGCAGCTAAAATAACACCAGTAGAAGCATAATTATGATTTTTTAGTACCATATTTGCAAAAACTTTGGCAATAACTGCATACTTGGTCATTTTACCTTCAACAGAGATACTCCAGTTCAATATATAAAGCCACGCGTGATCCTAAGTAGCAGGATATTTTTATCAAATATGAACATGATGAAGTTGAGTTCCACTCAAGTCTATTTGAGAGTCTTCTGTGTTATAGGACAATGTGGCAAATCAGAAAACAGGTTTTCAGTAGACCCTGTTTTCTTTAAACCTTCCTTCCGACCAATTTCACCACCATGCATCTGCAAAGCATAATTTAGATAAAAGAAATTAGCCAAAACAAAAACGAATGTGGTTTTGCTTAAAAATTATTACTTTATGTAGTAGCTTCATGTTAAGCAGATAAAGGATCACGTTTGAGAATTTAGCCCCTGTTTGACAACCATTATTTGAAGAAAATGGAATTTTGAATAGTGATTTTTAGGAGAATGTGCGGTTAAAAAGTAGAGAAAAGTTTTCTGGTTTACGTGCAGAATATTTTATTGCGTGAATGTGTGGCTAAAAATGAGTACGTAGAAAAAAGAGTTTGAAAATAATGATTGTCAAACAAGAGCTTAATTTTCTACATGTTGTGCCCCGAAGCTCCACCTCCACCTCCACCCCCACCAACAAAATTTTTTGGCACCATCACTGGTTATTAACATCAAAACTGCCCAGCTTAATAGAGTTCTAAGATACCATATGCATCAACATTTGCATCAAACCATTATGAAGATCCACAGGAAAATTTTACGTCCTTGCAGTATACATGTAACAAGTTCACTTGGTAAATATTTAAGCCTTTCAAATCAGGAAAAAATATTGATTTTCCATTTAATCAGAGAATCACGTGTAATCTTGCTCTACAGCCAATAATACTGAACATGCGACTCCAGTTATTAACATACAGGAAACCTGCTGCTAGTCATATTATGTGATAAAATACATACCAACAAGTATCAAAAAGCTATATGAAACAGAATTTCATGTGTAAGTGAAATTATCGGTTCAATGCAGAAAGTTTGAGGCAATGTAACTCAAGAGATAAGAAAGCATCATAAAGAAAGACTCACATGCTGATAAATCTAAAGCACTGCCAACAATGGAAAACCATGGAAACTGCCTTCCCAGTACTGAGGTTGCAATTGCCAAATTTTGATAAATGCCAAGTGGGTGGATCCATTATTTTTACTAGTTTTCAATCCTACTTGGGGAGATTTCAATTCTGCTCCCCAACTTCTGGTTGACAACTTGAAGTTGATACATCTTTCAAACCAGAGATGGGATAAAATGTTCGTGGTAATGGCTGTAAGACTGTAGCATCTTATTTTGTGAGTCAGCCTTGGTGAGAAAATTTTGGTATCAAACTTATATATTTCGAATAATTCATATCTTTTGACAATAAATCTATAACTAATGATAATGTGGATGCATCAGGCAAAATATTTCTCTCAGCCATTTTCTGAAGAAGTTCAACCACTTTTGGGGCCTTATTATAATTGTAAAATCCTTGCATAAGTGTGTTCAAAGTGACCACATTGGGTGCACAGCCTTTCTTTTCCATCTTCAAAACCAAATTATTTGCCTCCTCCATTTTTCCATCTTTACAAAGTACATGAATCATGATGGTATACGTATAAACTGTTGGTACCAAGCCCTTCTGGGACAACTTCTCGAATAGCATACTCGCAACGTCAAGCTTTCCTGCTCCACTCAATCCATCAAGGATGCAATTATAGGTTTCTATGCCAAGAACAAAACCTGATCTTTCCAGAGTGTGAAACAGCTCCATTGCCTCTTCAAGGCAATTGTTTTTGCAAAATCCATCCAATAATATATTATATGTAAAAGAATCTGGAGTCACTCCATGGACTTCCATCTGTTGAAAAAGTGCCCGCGCATCCTTAACATCACCAAAGTGAAATAGACCAGTCAACAAAGTGTTGAATGTAATTACATCTGGCTTGTATACTTCACAAACTATTTCTTTAAAAAGCCTCATTGCCTCTTCTAATTTATGAATTTCGCCATACCCATTGATCAATACATTATAGCTTACAACATCTCGCTTGTGGCCTCTATCTGCCATCAAAACAAACAACTCCCTCGCATCATCAATCCTATTCTGTAGGCGGAACCCGTTTATCAATACATTATATGTAAAAGAATTGGGCCCTTCACCTCTTTGAATCATCAAGTTAAACAATCCACGTGCTTCATCGGTCTTTCCCTCTTTACAAATTGTGTGTATCAAGATATTAAACAACATCACATTAGGACGTATGCCTTGATCCACCATTTCAATAAAGAACCGCTTTGCCTCCTCCCACTCACCGCCCTCACATAAACCATGAATTAATCCACTATATGTAATCAAGTCTGGCCTAATTCCTTTACCCTTCATCTCCAAAAACAACTGTTTACCCTTGTCCAACAACCCCTCTTCACAAAGGCCATGAATAAGTGTGGCATAACTAATTAAATTAGGCTTAAATCTTATATCAGACCCTCCATTCCCTTTCCCCGCCTCTTTATGCAAACAAAGAGCCATCTCTGCTTTTCCACTCCTACATATCCCCTTAATCAAAGTCCCCCAAGGCCAAGTAGTTGGTTGAAATCCCATTTCAATAATTTTATCGAACAACATAACTACATCATTAATCTTATCTTCCATACACAACCCTTTGATTAATGAAGTAAAAGTAACAACATTTGGAGTATGCCCCCTCTTGAAAAATCCCACCCATAACAGCAAAACCAAGACCAACCTTTTTCATGCTACAATAACAATTGAGCAAAATATTCAGTGTAATATAATCAGGAAATATATCGACTTCAACCACCCTACGGTAACTTGATAATTCCTGGTTTTGGCAACAGCACTCGTCAATTTGTTAAGTGAAGAGATAGGTGGCGAAGGTTGCATTTGGAGGATCTGATAAAAGGAGCTTACAGCATCATTGGTGTTGATTTCAATTGAGTATTCCGTTATGCGTTTGGATTTTGAAGGGTTTATGAAAAATGATGAAAGCTTACCTCTTTGGGCAGTTATTGAAATCACAGAAGCTGCTGAAGTTGTGCGAATCATTTCTTATGCTTTAAACAACAACACGCGAACTCACAGACAGAAAGCAGAGACCCACCCACGATAATACTCAGATACGGACTCGATATCGGTCCAAAGTGATTGATATCTTTGTCATTTACAATGTTTACTTCATTTTACTGTCAACAGAAGAATTTGATGCCTGTGGAATACGTTCAACAATTAATTTTTACAATTTACCATCTCTTCTCTTGACAAAAAGCTCTGAAATGCCTCTTTACATAACATAGTTTAACGATTTCTACAATGCCTTATAGTCACGTGGTGACATTTGTAACAGAAATCCAAGTAATATTGCACGCGAAGAGAAATTGGGTGGCGATGGAGTGGAAAATACACACAAAAAAATAAAATAAAATAAAAAGTTGTAATCAGCTTTGTTTTATAAAAAGATGAACTGCTAAAATATTTGATCGTTACTAAAATTCCTAGTTTTGGAAGAATCCGACGAAGCTTGTTTGGAAAAGCAATCCAAAATGTTAAGGACAACTCCATTTGTACCAATTTTTTTGTACCGAAAATGTTATCCCCTCTCACATGCGCTCGGGGTCCGCATAAATAAAAAATTCACTAATGTGTGGTCCACACACCCTATTGTAAGTGTAGGTAAAAGATTGGATAAAAAAGTGAATGTGCATGTAGCATTGTCCCAAAAATATTTAACGAGGATACATTTTAATGAATGGATTTAGAAAGATTTTAGTTGATTTTATTTATGTCTATTTAAGTAAATTTACATAAAGTTACACATGGATTATTTTTATTTTTTTTTAAAAATTGATAGATATATATAATAATGGTGGATTAAAAATGTACTCCGGTGTTTTTAGATTTTACTTATATTTCTCTCCTTATTTTTTGTTTATGTTTTTATTTTTAAATTATCTTAATGAATTAAAAACTCATTTTTTTCCTAATTTTTTTAAATAAATTCTTTTAACAAAATAAATTTACACGTACGTACATTCTCCTAAAAATTATTTTTCAAGAAATCTACAAAACATGGTATATCTATAATATATTAAATATCATATCGAGTGAGAATTATTGTCATATATAAATTTCGTGTTATTAATTATTAATTAATTAATATTCAAATTAACCTAAACTTAATAAATTTTGATTTGATGAATCTTGATCTACATGAATCTAGAATTACTATAAATGAATTTATTTCTATGCACATATCTAGAAATTTTAGAGCATGTCTGTTACTGATTTTCCTGGGATTAAAATCAGAAAAGGGAACGTTAGTGGGCCCGGCGTGAGAGAGTGGAAGTCAAAAAGTGCGGCCCAACAGTAGGATTTCTGATGAAAATTCAGCCAAAAAGCTTGGCCAGACAGGCTCTTAATGGGTGTTTAAATTCATGTATTAACAATTAATTCTTATATACAAAATATAGTATAAAAGATTGCTCATTTGTATTATTTCATCATCACAAAAAATTTGAATCATAAAAGTTGAGTTTTAAGAGTACATTTTTTTCTCTTAAATTTCTATCTTAAATTTTATTTTATTTAGTTCGTTTGAGACTCGTCAAATTCTCTCAACAAATTGATATCAACTATTACTTTTACAGAACTTATATAATATTTCATAATAACATACAATGCATGTTCAACTCTGACTAGTATATTAAAAAACCAATGTATCCCACGTTAAATTTGTCAAATTGAATTCAGACGTTCAACTGTTTTGGATGAAAATCTTTATAGGGGTCCTTCCCATGCCATGCACACTTGTTAAAAGGTTTTGGAGTGTAAGTGTTAAGATTAAAAATTTGAGACCTACTTGCACATTTTTTTAAAAGATTTGACATCTCTACCACAAAGTTCTCTTATTTTTACGTCGAATGATTTTACCTATTTAACTATCGTAAGACCATACATAGTTTTCAGGGGTCATTTTTGATAAATTAATACAAAACATTGAATTTTTCTTGATATCCGATCTCCTTTTTTCTACTGAAATAACAAATTTAGGTTAAAAGTGTTGTTCTTCATTTAGGTTAAGAGTATAGAAAATACAAATTTCAATATCTGAATACTTTTAAATAATTAAAAAATAAGTGTAACAAGTTCAAAATTAGTTCGGTCGTCTACTTAATAGATTTTTTAATTATTATTATTTTTTTCAAAAATTGATTCAATCGACTTTCTATCGAATAAGACGAGCAGCCTAAAATATTATTAAAGAGTATTTCATCAGCCTACTCATGGCCAATTTTTCAATTATTTAAATAAATTTTCAATTATCATCTTATGATCTCAAAAATCAAAATACGAGCGAGAAAATGAAAAATGGCATCATCTTTTATGTAAAGTAATTCTATAATGACGTATTCAAAATTCCTAGAATTCCTCTCCAGCTTCAAATCTAAACAAATCTCTGCAAATCGTCTCCTTCCCTGAGCAGGTTTTGGGGCAAAATACATACAACATACATACATACAAATCTTCAAATTTACAGGAGAATATTGTCACTTCACCTTTGGTAGCCAAGAAATGCAGAAAGGTGAATTTATACATACATGTTGTATGCCATGCATAGTCGACCCGGCCTGCCCTCAAATTTATTGGATATAATAAAGCTCTGTTTTTTGCTATTGTATATGTCTGCATCGCATGATCAATGATTAAAAGTTTTTTCCACAACAGATCATACATACACACAGATCCTTTTAGCCTCTTCCATCGGATTAGTACTCGCTGCAGCGATGCATTATCGGCTAAAGAAAATACGGGATCAAAGGATCATACCTCGGATAAAAGTTTCAGATACTGGCCAGGTTGTGAAACTCGAAAGGTTCTCCCATTATGTAGGTAAATCATATCAAATCCCTTATCCCTTCTTGTTTGTTTCTATGCTGGATCTGGTGCATTATACACGTTGAGAAGCGCCTTGTTAGTGTTTTTTGGATCTTTGCTAGTGTTTCGTTTATCACACACTATACATGTTCATGGGTTCATGCAGCCAGACAAATGGGATTCAGTGACAGAAGAGAATGTCCAAATCTTTGCAAATTAGCTTTTGATTATATTAGAAAATCTGATGGATGTGAAGAAGACATATATGCATTTTTTGCTGGCGAACCTGACGCTGATACTCTCTTTATAAAGCTGGTCGAAGAGTTTGAGAGATGTATTCTTAGTTACTTCGCATTCCATTGGAAACATGCTTCTCATATGATCAGTCAGGTAACATAATACAAATTCAATATACTTTAGGTACACAATTAAGCACCTCATTTCATGTAAATTTTGCTGATTTAAGGGATATATGATTTCAGGTGCTGAGAGCTGAATCTGAGCCAAAAAAGAAGCTTAAGCACATTGTAATGGCAGCCACCAGGTATACAATGAAATTGAAAACTTATGATTTGCTTAGAAAAAAACCAGCCAGAGAATTATCCCCAAAGAGGTTGACTTGGTTCTAGGTAAAGGTGCAACATTTTTCCTCACCGTATTGTCCATAGTAGGTGGTCGGTCCTCAACCTTTAAAATGAAGTTAGCTCTCATAGAAACACGCATCACTTACAAAGTTATAGGCACCAACCCAAGTTGGGAAACAAAATCTAGCTTTGCAAAGTTGGACATTTCAATGTCTAAGTGAATATTTATTGGAGATTTTGACGGTTTCGGTGGCGGACTGATTGTGCAACCATATGTTGAGGACTAAATTGCTCCTTTTTAAAGGCTGAAGAAAACTTGCTGCTCGGACAATATGTTGGGGGACCAGTAGTGCAAGTTTCTCTAAATTCTATCACACCCTTAGCAATTACTATATAGTGAATGCATTCTTAACAACTTTTAGAAACTCTAGGGCACTAAATTAACAGTTTCCACTAATTGGGAATAATGTTATAAATTTAACTAATTGTTATGTGCTTTCCTAGTAAAAAATAAGCTAAATTATCCTTGTTCTTTGCTTTTTGTTGATAAAGAGAGCAGAGATTTGAAAGGGTGACAAAGAATCTGAAGGTGGCAAGAGTTTTTACTACCTTAGTAGAGGAAATGAAGGCCATTGGACTTGTATCCCTTGACGATTCACAGTGCACGGATGTCATGGTTCCCATGGCTCATAAAGACAGAAGCCCTGTTCTCCTCTTCATGGGTGGAGGGATGGGGGCTGGCAAGAGTACTGTGCTTAAAGACATTCTAAAAGAGTAAGAACATTAATATGCTATTAACATCCAAAAGAAAAAATGATGAAAAATGAAGCTCAAAGATTAAAATCATGATTTTGAATAGTTTAAGAGAAAAATTAACTTTGCACGAAAAATCAGAACTAGCACCTGTGGTCTAATGAAGTTTGGCACTCTATTGAAACAGACCATTATGGGCTGGAGCATCAGGAAATGCAGTGGTGATAGAAGCAGACGCCTTCAAAGAGTCCGACGTAATTTATAAAGCCCTTAGCTCAAGGGGTCACCATGACATGCTTCAAACTGCTGAACTGGTATGTATGTGTTATTCTTGTCTTCTCCAAGAAAAAATCAAGAGCTCCGTTCATCAATTCCAGTCGTGAAAAAGAAAGTACTTTTGACATCCGTCATTTGTAAGCAACTCTTTTTGGGGCATGATACCTTAGTTTTTGCTGCAGAAGATACTGAATTCTTCAAGACACCCATGCACGTAAATCATGGAGATTAAGGATTCCCCTAGTAGTACACATAATAGTATGTTGCACAATTATAAAAGCAGGTAGACACCACTTCTTTAAGAGGTTGAACAGTAAAACATGAAATATATGGAGTTTAAAGCATTCTTTCTTGTGAGAAGGAAATTTTCTTAATGATAGAAAGAATTTGACACCATCCAGGGGCATTCCCTTGATCTATACGAAGCGAGGCTACTAAACCTCATACTATGGAAACAAACGGTCTATTCCAATCTCAGAACATCTAATGTATCAATCCCTAAATTATGCACAATTCTCAATTTTCCCCATTGTAAAAATCAGTCTGCGTGTAGGTATTTTTCTCTATTATAAGTGAGATCATGTCATGAGTATAGCTCCCGAGGTCTTAATTTTTGTTAAAACCCTATCCGATACCTTCCTCACAGGCAGATAAATTCAACCTGAACAGCTATGAACTCATAGTCTCTTCCATATGCAACATACACTGCAATTCTCATCAACCAGTGTGCATGCTATGAACTTCTAAAATGTCTTGCGAAATACTGGAAGAAAAGGAAAATTCATGGATCCACACAAGTCTAATCTTCCACCATTTTCCATCTGAATATTCTATCTCAAGTTTTTAGCATTTTATGGCATAAACAACCAAAAATGTTAATAGATATAAAAAAGAAGCGCAATAGAATTTCTATAGGCAGCCATTGTAGTCCGCGCATATTGTTCACAATTTATGGCAGGGTACAATGAATTGTATCTTCTAATAAATCATTTGGCATTGGAGAGCAGAAGTTAGCCAGGTAGTCTTGACACTTAAAAACATTCTCTTCCTCGGTCAGAATGAAATTATTTCGTCAACAATCTCTAACCAGAGCTAACTCTGAGAAACCAAACTCCTTTAATGCTGAAGAGAACTACCTGTATGCATAGGGCCAAAAATCATACCAGAAAACAAGAGAATGGTATCAAAAAAGACAAAATACAAATATAAAATGTAGAAAAACATACTTGAAGATCAATCAAGATGCTTCGCTACTATTAGGATATCCTTTTAAGGCCACACTAAAGGAGAAGACCAACAAATACAATTATATCTCAACTATTAGGAGAGAATTAAGAAAGCGCCATTATCTTATTTTCCATATCAGAATTGGACAATCATGTGAATTTGGTCAGATGGATCAGTGTTCATGTTATGAAACCACAACAGTTCATCAGTTAGCAGTAATGTATCAGACGAAATAACTAAATTTTATACATCAAAACCAAAAGATCACGTGTTCAAACTCCAATTCTTGCCTTCTTTCAGAAACTATTTGATTTCTCCTTAGATAGTTCGTCCGTGACCCATCTTTTCCAGTTTATAGAGCTAATTTCAATCACTATTTTATCATAGTGGGAACTCCAATATTAATCCAGAAATATTGTTGGATAAATAATTCAAAAACTATTGCCTAAGTATTTCAAAAAGTACCCGTTATGCAATTGCATTTTGCAGGTACACCAATCATCTACAGACGCAGCATCATCCCTCCTTGTAACAGCACTCAACGAAAGACGAGACGTGATCATGGATGGCACGCTCTCATGGGTGCCATTTGTTGTGCAGACAATAACCATGGCCAGGAATGTTCACCGCCGCAGGTACCGCATGGGAGATGGTTACAAGGTGGATGAAGATGGAACTGTTACTGAGAAGTACTGGGAACAAATTGACGAAGAACAAGAACAGGATGGAGCTAAAAAGAGAAGGCCGTACAGAATAGAGTTGGTTGGGGTTGTTTGTGATGCTTACTTAGCAGTTATCCGAGGAATAAGGTACACGAAACATAAAATGTTGCTACTAATCTTATTTCCATACATTCATTATCAGCATAAAATGTGCGGTAAAAACACATCATGACCTACCATTTATCCTTCTTTTAACTTTTCAAGTGGAACAAAAGGGAAAGGATCCATGATAAAAAAAATCCCCAAAAAAGAAATCTCATATCATACTATCTGTGTTCGACAATTATATTTAAAGAAGAAAGATTTTTCATTGATTAGATTTGTCTTAAGAGAATTCAGAAAATCGATGCTGTTTCTTCCCTTTCACAGGAGAGCTATAATGTGTAGAAGAGCAGTCAGGGTGAACTCACAGCTAAAATCGCACAAGAGATTTGCAGATGCATTTATGACATACTGCCAATTAGTAGACAATGCTAGACTCTACTCTACCAATGCATTAGAAGGCCCGCCTAAGGTATCATTAGCTTAAACCAAAATGTTGTTTTTTCTTTGCAACATCTACCAATCTGTTCGTGTTTTCTCCGAATATATCAGATACTAACATGACTGTGATTGCGAAGTTAATAGGATGGAAAGACAAAGACAAGACTTTGTTGGTTGACCCAGATGAGATAAGTTGCTTAAAAATGGTAGGAAGGTTGAATGACACAGCAGATTCCATATTTGAACTCTATAGACGCCCTAATCCAGCGTTTGAAGCAGGCTCAGTTTGGAAAGATATAATTCTGTCGCCTTCAAGGCTGAACATCCAGAAAGAACTGAAGTATTCCATTCAGAAAGTTGAAAGATTGAGAGAGTGATTTGAAATCGTGACAATTGCAATTTCACATTTCTCATTTCTCATTATGCATGTATAAGAGAGTGTGGATCTGCAGGAATTAAAATTTAGAAGTGTTTTCGACCGAGAGATCAATTCTTTGAGTTTTACTAAAATCTGACTTCACTTTTTGACATGAAAAAGTTGGGAAGGTATAATTTGAAAATATGCAGCTTCTCTTGTCCATGCTGTAAGATACGAGAACAGAAACTTACAGGCATTTAATCCATGCCACTATAAAAGTAGGGAGCAAAATCCTAAGGCATATTTTGAACTTCCCAACCTTGTACTTAAAAGGTTCTATGCATGGTAAAGAGAAGGTTACGGGATTCTTTGGTGACTGGTCAAAACAGAACACGGGCATCTTAGAGTTGTCATCAGGGGAAAAATAACATATTGAAATTAGAAAAACAGAGAAAATAAAAAAGACGTTCAGTAAATGTTGACCTTGTTATCCACAGACTATGTTCCTCAATTGCTTTTTGAGCAGCTGACTAGTCATCGGCTGTTAATAGTTGCAGTTAACAAACCAGTTTCTTATGATAAGCCCAAAAATAACCTTAAAAGACTTTCTCTCGAGCTTCCTTTTCTTCACTTCTATTGGTTGTTTCCTTCATCTTCGTCTATAAGTATATGGACATGGCAACTGCTTCTACGTACACATAAACACAAGAATTTCCCCCCTTTAGAGAGCAATTGTGCAGATAATATACAATGTTAATCCATATAACTAATGGCAGAAAGCACAAAAACCTGGCGTTAGGAATACACTGAAGGTGATAACTCAGAGCTGACATGGTTCTTGGTAATGCAATTACCTCATGTTAAATTCTCATACTTATGTTAAAATGAAAATGCAACCTGAAATCTGCTCTTCTTTAGTCTGGATATTAAAGAAAAATGATGCGTGAATGTATGTCTATAAATCATCTACCTAACACCAAGACTTTTCTCCAACCGTTGTGATGAACCTAAATTTAGACTTTGCTGATTGTTTTACAAGAATTACAATAAATCCCATCTTGGAAAATTCATCCATATCTTGCCGTGCGAATCTGTATCAATCAATTAACATAGATCCAAGTTTAAATGACACAGCCGCCTGTGTAATTATCGCCAAATTAAATGTGAAATTTCCTATAAAAACTTAATAATCTTAATAGTAGAACTGATATTATTAATCAAAGCACAATTTACCATTTATCTTAGTTGTTGAACATAGCTGCATCAGCTATAGTTAAATGTAAAACCCACATTATAAATGTTTTAAACATCCTAACATCCACAATAACTGCAGTATTTATGGTTAAAGTGCTTACTGCTCTCTCTCAAAAACACTATCTAAACACTTCTGGAAAAGTAACTAAAAGGGGCTATCGAGAGGAACTACATCAAAATCATTATATCACAAAGCTCTTCAATTGCCATATAAATTGCATCAGAAAACAGGAGAACCATCAAATAGATTCTAAAATTTCACGGTTACCACAATGTTCAATTTCTATAGCCGGCGGCAACGGAAAACAGGTAAATATACTATATGCCAATTCAGAAACATACAGGCAATACATACAGCTAATTGATCATAAAATCAGAAAAGAAACTTACAGAATTGAAGTAGAAACGGTCCAGAGATTACCTAATATGACGTACAGAAAATACGTACCTTGCACACAAAATGGTTCTGATTCACGCCATCGACATTAGGGTTGCTCTCGGTGTACAACACGTTAAACTCCACCGCCACACCTCGCCATTAACGTGCACCGCCAGCCATTAGTAAAACCTAAACTTGCGCGTAAAACACTGTAAGAATCATACCCCTAAAAATAGGCAGTAAAAGAAAAAAGGCGAAAAGAAGATCATAAAATCAGAAAAGAAACTTTACTCATTCATTTTGAAATAGATTTGAACATCATATAAGTACAACAGAGCACTGTGTCAAATCTCTAAAAAGTAAAAACTAAAAATAAATAGAAAGAACTCTAAAAAAATATAGGAAAAAGGAGGGGGTGAAAGACAACTCTATGATATTCTATGGGCTAAAGATGCAAATACTCCACTACAAAGGACCCAAGATAAATTTACAGAACTACCCATGTAACAAACAACTCTTTCAAAGAGGCCCTCTCTCTCGTTCTCACTTCTTCCCCTTCTTTGCAGGGGTTGCTTTCTTCGCCGGAGACTTCGCAGTTCGCTTCGTGCTCTTAGCCGGAGCCTTCTTTGCTGCCGGAGGCTTCCTTACTGCTGGGGCCTTCCTTGCCGCTGGAGCCGCCTTCTTAGGAGTCGCCGCTTTCTTCACGGGCGCCGGAGCCGCCTTCTTACCTGGAGATGACCTTGTCGATGTCCTTGAAACCTTAGCAGGCTGCTTCTTTTTTTCAGCTTTGGGCTTCTCTGCAGCCTTCCTTTTGGGGGCTGGCTTCGGCTTCGCAGGCGTAGCAGCCTTAGGCTTTGCAGCCGGCTTGGATTTGGCAGCTGGCTTAGCCTTGGCAACCGGCTTAGCCTTGGCAGCCGGTTTAGCCTTGGCAGCCGGTTTAGCCTTGGATTTGGTAGCTGCTGCCTTTGGCTTGCCTTTCGCCTTGGAAGGCGGTGCCTTCTTCTCCTTGGTGGTTTTGCTGGCGGCGGCCTTAGTCTTGGCAGAAGGAGCCGGTTTCTTCTTAGCCGGAGCAGAAGCGGCAGATTTGGAAGCCGGCGAACGAGCAGGTGGGAGCTTGTACGAGCTCTTGACTTTAACCAGCTTATCAGAAGCCACAAGCTTCTTCAAGTGAAAAAGCAAAAGCTTCCTAAAGTTAGACGACAGATTCTTCTGCTTATCCTCAATAAACTTCTGAATCGCATATTGACTGGATCCAGTTCTCTCCTTCAATGACACAATTGCCTCTTGGATCATCTGCATGCACACAAAATCCACCAAAATTTCAGATCCAATTTCGTAAAAACACCAACCGATGAAAATCAAACAAAATTGAATTGTAATTCAATACCTCGAAGTAAGGAGGATGAGATGGAGAATTGCGTTTTTTGGGTGCAGCGGGTTTCTTCGGCTTGGGTTCTTTCTTGGACTTGGCAGACTTAGCCGGTGGATTCTCTTCCACAGCTGGTTCAGCGGCGGCCAGCTCGGCCACAGGCTCGACGGTAAAAACTAGTTCTTCAGTGGCGGCCATAGAAACTTATTTCCAGTATCAGAAAACTGAGACTACGGTCAAGGCAATCAACTGGGATTTTGAGAAATTCGTATAATATGGATCTATTCTACTGAATTGTTATAGGATTTTGAGGGTTGGGGATGAAGGAGGAGTGTGAGATGCGGTGGATTTATATAGTAAGCGTTAGAGAGCTAATATCCAAATGCTATAACATCATTGGTAAGAGGCCCTTGACGCGGATCCAGGCTTGTGCGAAATTTTAAATTTAGGCCGTTGGATTGGGATTTAATCTACAGTTGTGAGCGATGGATGAGTAGGATATGGATTGGAATGCAGCAAAGTAGGTTGCTTTAGGCTACTAAAGTTGTGTTTTTGTGCTTGATTGATCCAGGAATAACTTGAGCTACATCTAATGGAATTTGATGAAATCTTTTTTCATATGTAGGAAATTTCATAAGCTTTCTGGAGAGTATTCGCTTGAGATCTGCAGATTAGCAGTTTGGGAGATATTGTTCGCCGAAGCGAAAGTGGTCAATATAACGCTTTTCATGGAGCATATTGTGATTTTGGACCATTTTGTGAAGATTCTTGGAATCGAACATCGTTTTTGAGATTGGATATGATATTAGGTTAACATACGAGTCCGTACAATCAAGAATTGTACAAATCGCATCACGTTTGGATGGAACAATATAAGTTACGATCATGTTGAAGATGAACACATTAGAAATAGTTGTGCATTAAGTTATATTAGGTCATGCATTCATTTTATTTCAAAGATTTTGTTTCAATTAAAAGAAATATGATGTTTTCGTGATCAAATAAGTGTTCATAACGTGACATCATAAACTGTGCAAAGTCGACGACAGATGGAATGTTTTTAAAGTTGTATGCTTTAATTGTACGGTAATCTAGTACATAAAATTAATGTAGTGCACATTCATCTTGACACGTGTTATTCTTTCTCGATGATACAAATTAGTTAGCGGCGGATAAAATCTATGTCGGAATTTTCATCTTAGCTTAGTTTTTTTATGTCGTGTGGCATGGAGTAGAAGACAAATAGAATGATTTACCACCGTGTGTTTTAACTGCATGGTATAATGTCAAGTTAAACAGAGATATTGTACGTTAATCTTGCAACGTGTCATTAATTCATAATCTTCGGTTGATCACGAGTAAAATTTATGTTCATCTTCCCATAAAAGCTTGGTTTTATTAGGTGTTATGCAAAGTTATGTACATATTTGCAAATGTATGTATACTATCAATTTGAAAATTACATCACCTTCACAAAATTTACAAAACATCTTGACTTGTTGAGAACATTTAGTGATAAGCATCTATGTTATATACTACATTTAATTTGATACATAGGAATACAATAACTAAATTTATTACTATTATAAACAAGTACTTGTAAACCGTGAAATGTCATGTGCTTTAATTGCATGGTATATAAAGGTAACGACCGACGTCGGTTAATCTTACCATGTGGTATTCCTTCATAATCTTCTGAATTAGTTGATCACAATCAAGCTTAATTTTTATTCTGTTATGTCCTATTTTGTTATTAAATGGAAATTTATTTATATCTTTGCCAATATATCTACCTATTAAATTGAAAATTACACCATAATGGGAAATACTGCCAAATTTCTTGAATGTTGAGAACATTTAAAGTATGTTTGGAATAGTTTTCGTTTTTATTCACGCTCTTCGCCTAAGAGCTGCTCGAGGATTTCGTAAAAGCTCTCTTAACCAGACAAAATACTTCTAAAAAATTACCTGAACATATCAAAAACAAGTTTTTAGTATCAAAAATAGTTTTTGACTCTCAAAAGTCAAGTCAAACAAACCATTGGGTAGATATTTATATTATATTATCTATATTTTCAGATTGCTACCATAGCATGGTATAAAATAAAGGTGTCGTCTGCTAATCTTCTTCAAAATTAGTTAATTACAATCAAAATTTGAGTCCACTTTTCATGAATGCTTGGTTTTATTTCGTTACTTGCTATTTTGTTTTTGTATCGAAAGTTATTTAAGTGTTTACAAATGTATCTAACCTATTAAATTGAAACTCACATCACATTGGGAAATTTGCCAAATTTTTGACATGTTAAGAAGGTTTACACTTATTGAATAGTTTCTGTTTTTATTCCCATTTTTGCATTAGAGCTTCTCAAGAAACTTTATTAAAAAAAAAAAAACTCCTTTCTTCAGAAAATACACTAAGAGTCCATTTGATTAGTTTAAATTATATGAAAAATGTCACATCCGAGTAATTCAATTTCTACTTTAGCTGTTTGATGCAAAAGTGAAAATGGAGTTCGAATTCCAAAGTACAACTACTTTAAATTTGTTTTTTTTGTCAATTTCATAAAAAATGCATTTCTATGGGGTACTTGAGTTTTTATTTTCCAACTTACATAGAATTGGAAAGCTTTTTCACCTCTGTCAGTCTAACGGGCCCATTTGATTATTAATATTTTCCATGAAAAAAGTGTTTTTTCTACTTAATTTCTTATTTTTGTGCTATTTGATTAACAATTTTTTCCACAACAAATATTTTTCTACATTTGGTCACGTAGCCATATTTTCTTTGAAAATAAGGAAAATATTTTCTTTAGGGAATACTGATTTTTATTTTTCAGGTAATTCACCCTCTTATTTACTCGCTAATAAAAATTGACAAGTATAATATTTTTTTATTAAATTGGAAATTGTACTATAGTAAAACTTGCAAAAAAAAAAAAATTTGTCAAAGTTAAAAACAATTTATTACTAAGCATTTATGTTGTATACCACATTCAATTTGCTATCATAGTAAAGACAACATTGGGTCCGTCTGATTGCAAGAATGAAATTTAAGTGGAAAGAAAACGAATTCCTGGGAATTGAATTGCATATAACTTGTTTTACTAAGAATTGTCAATTGGTTGTATTTGATTGATTTAATTTTCCACCTGAAAAATGTTGAAAATTTTCACCTTTTGGTGTTTGATTGACTTTGTGTTCCATGAAAATTGTATTTTTTACCAACCAATGCAGAGAAGACGAAAGTAAGATTTAAAATTGAACCGATTTATCTTCTTCTAACTACGCAAAATTTCAGTGATTTACATCACTATGCACAATACATAAAAAATAATGACTCACAAAACGGCAAGTCTTGGCACAAGCAGAGGGCACAGCCACCATAAACAACCCATCTTCCTTTAATCCTCTCTTCAAAACCCTCAGGCAGTGCTTCTTCTATAGAATGTGTACCTGCTGGTTTTGAAACGGCTATGAAAAATGGTAACCCCGTCATTTCAAAACCCAATACAAGTCCTTATAGAGATTGCATCACTACCTTTCATTGCAGCCGTGATACGCACATCAAAAATGGTTGCACTGTAATCCATAGGTATGAATGATAAGGTACGCGCCTCATGCCCACGCAGCACCACCGTGGAAGAAGGGTACCCTTTGGGTGGCTCCGTCAATTCCTCCACCGTCATAGGCAATACCGATCGTGGAAGAAGGCTACCATTTGGATTGGGATACCAATCGTTTATGGAGGATGGGACTGCAATCTTCTGGTAAATTCATTGAATTTGTTGGAGGATTATACCATCACAGTCACTGAATTTTTTCTGCCTTGCCAAGAAAACAAAAAACCACCCGGAGGATGGGAATTTCAATTCCTCATTTGAGTGGAATAGAGAGTCACGTAAGGGAAAGAAAGAAAATCAATTGCCTGGAAAATATTTTCTATCAAATGGGTTAAAAAGTGGAAAATGGCAAAATAATTTCCACCTTCCATGGAAAATGTGGCCTATCAAACAATGCCTAAAATTACTTGTAGCACTACAAACAAGTCTATATAAATTTTGGAATGATGAGTATAATAGCATGATATAACAATTGTGTAAAATAAAGGTATCGTTAGTCTAATTTGTCCACGTATTACTCTTTGTTATGGGTTGTTTGCACTGGCGAACATAGAGTGGGACATGGGGGGTCAAGTGACCCCCAACTTTCGGGCTAAAAAGTTCTCTTTTTTTAACAAAATCACAACATGCCTGAGTCTTTGCTCTCACTCTGTCTCGACTCTCTTCCTCACCCTCTTTACCAAAATTCTAACCTTTATAATTTTCAAAAATTGTCTATAATTTCTCTACAAATTACCACATTTACTACAAATCTTCACTTTTAAATCAAAGTTTCAACTACTTATAACCTAAATTTAATTTTTCTTTTTTTTTTTGTTGCTACCAATTTGCTCTAATACCGCGCCAAAGTGATTGTCATTACGTCACTGCTGGCCTCGTCTGTCATTGCATTTCCGACTACTTGAATTGATTTTTTAATAGATTATTTGTATTAGTTATAAACAAATTATTTAAATGTAAACCGTCATTCTAGTTTTAATTTATTGTTTATATCAGTTGTGGAACGTTATTAAAGTATAAAAATACATATAAAACAATTATAACGAGATATTGAATGCTTTTATGTTTTTCACAATATTTTTTCATGTTTGATTGTACATCTCTAATTCAAAATGTTTGCGTTGGTTGTTTGATAAAGCTGATGACTGATTTTGATGTAAGTCGATGAAATGAGTTGATGAAAAGCTGATAAAAATTGTGAATCACATGAAAAGTTTATAAAAACAAACAAGCAATTAATTTTCAAATTAGTTGATAAATGAAAAAAAAAAAAAA
>CAIGRT010031983.1:635-10925 GCA_903798405.1 Fraxinus platypoda
TCATTTTACTTGTTTTCCTTTCAATGCGAGGTTCACCTAGATAAGACAAAATAATCACAATTATGAGTAGAAATTCGCTCAATTTATCAATGCTTCTTCCATTTGACGGCTCTAATAAGTGTGTAAAATCACACTTATCACATTGTCTCGTGTATCCTTAGCAGTTAGCACTAGCACCAACTCCCACTGCAGACTTATGGCTAATTTTGCATTTAGCGGTGCATAGTAGATGATGGTCTACCTATGCTTTGGCTTTGAAATTTTGCAGGGTGATCACTAAAAAGGCAGCGATGAGAAAAGGCAAAGTCTTCACGATCAAACGACCCGAAACTGAAAACGAAGATCTTGTGAATGCGAACTTGGATTACACTATCAAGTTGCTATTTTGTGTCCAGTTAATCAAACTATATGTGAAAGTATAATTGATGAAGGGGGTTTGAGTCATTATATTAAGGCAAGTTTTCACCAAAGTTCCATACATTTCAAAAATATGCTAATCGATCTCAAACCTTTAAATCGTAGCAGTTAGGTCACATAATAAATGTGCAATAGAAGGAGCTTTGCACAGTTTCCAACCAAAGGCGCGTTGATTGACCAAAAAAGTCATCATTTGACATGCATTTAATAATTTTAATGAAAGATAATTAAAAAAGAGAAACAGAAAACAAGAAAAAAAAAAACAAACAAATATCTTCTTAGTCACACCACAACTCACATTCAACCATGTCCACCGCAAACTGTCAGTTGCATATCTTCCACTTTGACCTTCACCTCTACACCCCAAACCTCATGGCCCAATCCACCACAATCCCTTCCATGATGAACGGAATTACATTGTCCGCGGTATAACTAGACACCTTCGACCCCGATTCAAGCCCGGCTAGGGCAAGCTACGATACCAATAACTTTCCTACTGAACAATTCATTTACAGCGACAACAGACACATAGTAATGTAGCCGAGGCCACTGCCGAGTGAAAGACCTTTCTCAAGGGAAAGAGAAAGGCAAACAGGTTGAACCCTAAGCATTTTCATAATGGCAATGGCTGCAATATTTAGGGATAAATTTCATATCGAATATAAATGAAAATTTAGACCAACATATAAAGGCTTAGACTACTCATTTTAATAAGGTAGATATTTTAAAACAGAACACCAAGTCCTAATATGGTATCAGAACTCATTAAATCTCAACAAGCAATTCGGTCGAATTAAAACTAAAAAAATGAGCATGCAAATTTTAAGATTGATTGGTCAAACGAACCATCGTCATGTTGGGCACGTTAAAAGATAAATCTTACCTCGAATGAATGTGAAAATGTAGATAAGCATATAAGGGTTTACGTTACTCCCTTAATAAGGTTGATTTTTTCAAGATGAAACTTCAAGTCTTAATATTCAATACCCGCACAATTCAAGAGTGAATTCTTGTTGAGATCGAAATCAGCACCAGATATATCATAAATGGAAACATCGTGCAGGTTGAACATTCGAGTTGACCGAAGGGTAACAAATCTCCATATTTGACAATGGTGCAACCCGAAATGTCAAAGCCCGAACCAAGATTGACAACTTTAGCCAAGGGGAAGGACTTGATGGAGGCGAAAACAAGTTCTGTTCGATTGTGACAGCCATACAATTAGGAAGTGCTAACACTGTTCTGATGAATTTGAGGGACGATTGGAGGTGAAATTTGGGGAAGAAAGTAACTGTGGGATGTAGTGATTTGATTGAATTTGGGAACTTCTTAAAAAGGGAAAATAACAAATACATACAATAATAATTTTTATCAAGATTAAATTACTATTTTGAAAAATTCATCTTAACAATAAATTTAAGCAGGGGCGTTGATCATTTTCTGTATTTTTTGTACTTTCAAATAAATTCTTACTAATGTTTTGCTTTCATTTTTTATAGAGCCACGCTTATTTACAAACAATCAAATAATTCAATTTTTCCCGCGCCATTCCACAAATACGCATCGGAGATGAGGGATCTTTACCTTCACACGCCACAGAATGATCACACTCCATCTAATCGACGATCAAAATCCGTTGCCGATTACACTAAGAATCCTCATAAGGTAAGATTAGATTCAAAAAAATATTAACGTGTAATATTATGCACCAAATTAATCCAGTTTGTATTTTGGCGGGTGATTTATCTTTGCAGGTGAATAAAAAGAGTTTGAATTTTGTGTCTACGGCGGTATCTGAAAATGAATCTTCAGTTTTTGAATCACCGGAGAAATCGATAGATTTCTCTATCTCTGAGGTTTGTGATTATAATCCCTTCCATAAATCTGATAAGGTGAATTTTGATTATTTATGTGAAATTTAATTATAAAAATTGATTTTCGCTTTGCAATTCCATTTTTGGGCCTATTTATGATTAATTCATATGTCTAGTTATTACTTTTGAAGCAGATTAGATGTTTGTTTCGAAATTTAAAGTCTATGATTTCATATAGGCTGACAGTTTTGCAGAGGCAATGAAAGGAAAATGCATTTTTAGCTTGAAATTTTTTTAGGTTCCTGAAGTTTATTTGCGGTTGGATTTATTTTGGTTGTGTTCACCTTAAAATTATTCACCTTGAACTCCTTTTGGAGGAGTTCACGTCTTACTGTTTTCCAGAATTCCGTTACTTCAACAAGTCCAGTGGCTACACTTTCATCAGATACAGTTGCTCTTTCTGATCACTCTCCATCCTTATCATCATCATCCGTAATTACTTGTGAGAAGTATATAGCTGCCAGTGTCTCGAACAGTAAAAGTAAATATCCTGAAGAAGTAAACTCTCTGAAGCAGATTGGATCTGTTGAGGCAGAGATGGTGATAAAACATCTGAGAGATGCTAGAATTCAGATAATGAATTCAAATGATATGGGCCGGTCCAAGAAGCTTCTTGAAGTTTTGATAAATGTCATTATTCAAGAGCTCAGGAGTAGTCCATATGAAGAGAAGGAATGGATCGATGAACTTGTTTCAAGCAATGCTCGAGTAGTTATCCTTAATGTTTTGCTTGGAATCTTTGCAATTCTTGTGTTTGTGCTCATCAATTCTGGAGCAAAAGGCATTCCTAGTGGACCACCACCAACTTGACGTAGTAAGTTTCCTTGGCTCTTTGGTAGTCTTCTTCCACTTAAGACTGTTAACTCTTTTCGTCTTTTCTGAATTTGGATTTGTATTACTGTGCATTGCAACTCCACATATAAAGGCATTTGTATCCACAATGCTGATGTGCATGCCAGAGATTATATGTTAGAAATGAACGACTCTGGAATATTGATATATAGATGCTGAGTTGTACCTGATTTCCTAGTTTATGCTTGTTTGAGGATAGAAAGTTTATGTTATATTTGAAATAGGTAATCACATGCATAATTGTGTTAGTACACTGTTATCTGAATATGAATTTTTTTTAGACAAGCGACGATGGCCTATTTCTTGTCTCCATCATCGATGATTGGACAGCACGTTTTTCTGTGGATTTCTTGATGCATCTATGAATATTTATCTGGTATAACCAACGAGCATCAAGTCTTATTCTGGCTTGTGTATGATTTTGGATTTGTAAACGTAGTTTCTCTAGATCAAGTATGTAGAAACTCCTAGCTAATAATTAGGCTCGACATTGAACCTTTTACCCGTTCTGTTAAATCTAGAAGTGTGAGCAAAGATTACATCATGTTTGGCCTAGTTTTTAAGTCCAAAACAGCTGCTTTAGGAGGGCTTTTTTCAACAGCATGTAGAGTCATGCCACCCAAAAAAAGCTAGTTTGTTTTTTCATCTAGGCCAAATATGCTACGTTAGTCCTATTTACTTTACACATTTTCTCCATTCCTTGATTTACTTGTTTCCACGGGCATTATCCCGTTAAAAAAGGAAAAAAGTAAATTAGCACAAAAAAGCACAATACTACAAGGAAGCATTTTTGGTGCAGCTCAATCTGTTCATGGGCAACAAGCATATTTATCACATAGGTAATATTCAATCTGAATGCCTGACCTGATTTGATAGTTAAGGTGATTGACAAATGACAATTCAACAATTTTTTGGTAGTTAAAATGCTTGTTTCATAATAAGCCCATGTTTGATGGTTGAAAATGAGTTTAAGAAAAAACAATGAGTATTTATCAAATGGGGCCAAACAAGGGCTTATTTTTCTCCATGCTTTGATCTAATTTCCTCATCCTGTTTTCCTATATTTTTGATTGGTTGGTGATAGCTGAGGGATGAAAATGTGATATCAGGTAGGATATTAAGATGTGATATTGTTCTTTTAGTAAGACGTCGAAAATACTGGAACTCGAGAACTCATTAACGAGAGTCCATATCTCTAACTTTTGTTGCTTCGGCAACAATATATTTGAAAGCTCGTTAGGACTAAACCCCATAATTTAGGTATGGTGGTCCTTTAAGTGATGCTTAAGGATCCGATTTGTTGTAACTTTACAACTAACACATCAAAATTTAAGTAATAAGCAAGCAAGAAATATTATTATGACTTTTAAACATGCCATAGATTCTTATGCAACCCTTAAAACTTAAGAGCTCAGATTGGAGAACACAAATGTTGGTGGAGTGTAACTTTTGTCGTTAGGCCTGGGGACACAAGGTAGGTCCTATACTCACATGCAATTTGAACCTTATTTGAGACCTCTATAACTCTATTTCAATAAATGACAGAAAATATATGTAACCAATAAATTCTATGACTGTAAATGGATGGAAAGTGGAATTCATCCCGTATTTTTTCTTTCTATGCATCTCGTTTAGGAGATCCTCGAATTCTCTATATGTGATGGGTGGGTGGTGTTAGAGGTTAATTTCTCGTCGATGAAGTATAAAAATTAATAATATAAAGTTTTGAATTGCTCTCTTAATAGTGTTGATCTTTTACAATGAAATCATAATTCAACAAGTTCGAATGAGTAATTAGATCTTACTAAAATACAAACAAGCATTTGGTGTTCAAACGAGCAACATCCTACGGAGTATGTTAAGGGTAAAATTCCAATATATAAAATTACTAACCAATATATAAAGAATTTAACTACTCTTAAGCATCTCCAATACTATTTATTTTTTAAAGAGCATCCTTAAGAGTAATATTGACTTTTTGGAAAATCTTGAAAATACTCTTAAAATTGACTTTTTTTATAACATAGAAAAGTCTCAATTATGATTGGGTGAGAGTGAGTTTTTATTTTATTTCAACTCATGGACATATTCATGAAATAAACATGGTACAATGAGTTTGGTGTGGATCAAATTTATGATTACATGGGTACTACATACGAGTTAGGACAAGTCATAATCATGCAGCCATTTGGAAGTGTTTTTGATCATCATTATTGCAGTCAACTTATTTGCTTAATTCTTTTTGTATCAATTTTTGATATTTAGAATTTGTCCGTATGGAGTCACTTTTCACCGCAAGAAACAAGCCAATACATGTACATACATATTTGTAGAACCGATTTCACTCTAAATTTTCAATTTGATGGTTTTATCTATGATTTTGTAATACTGACTAATGCTAACCTCAGAAGTAATTGTGTTAAAATAAACGGAATAATGCTATTTAGTACGGAGACTATGCTAAGCATTACTTTTGCGCTAGATAGTATTAATTTGATGAAAATTTCAAACATTGATATGTAATGGTCTGATCTCTGTTTCAAAGTTCATCTTCATATTTATAAATCATACATCACTTCGACGTTTTCAATTTACCATCATTATATCATACGTATTGTTGTTTTTGGTATAGCATGTGTTTTATCTTATTTTTCATGAATTCAATTTAAGTTTTTCACAAGACATGAGTATTGTATTCGAATTTTGAAAAGCGTGATAAAAAGCAATGAGAGGTAAGTTGGACAAAGTCTCTTTCAAAACGAACAGTATCTATGAGTTAATGGTTTGGACATGATGCTTGAATCATTACATGATCCGTGAATTGTGCTTATCCAACCACGATACTTCGTTTCCTAATATAGAGTCGGCTCAATACACAAAATACATTGTTCAATTATTTTTATTGCTTTCTAATTCTTAAATCGAGCCACGTCTTCTTTAGAATAGTTCGAGCTTCACTAAAGTCGATCGGACTAATCCTATCCATTTATCTTGACACTTCTACTCGAGAAACACCGTTGTTCTCACCTGTCCTACCTAAACTCACTCACTCACTCTCTCTCTCTTTCACATGGTTCAAGGGCTAAACATAACCGTGAAGACATAGCTCTCTCTTATCAGTAATCCACGTACACTCTGTTTTTTCATTTTATTTTTAGTACAAACACAAGGGCCCAGGCATTAGGCCCTCCGCGTGCTCACTCGTGATTCCCTTTAAAGTCCCTTCACCCTCCCACTCTCTCCCCACCAATTCTCTCGCCTTTTCTTACACCACTCTTCCCCAAATCCACCCACCCATTACCCAGCCATCAATCTCCAACAAAATACATACGTGTACGTATATATAACCAGGAATTTCAATCAGAATTATTATTATCAATCTGCAGAGTTTCTGAAGATAATATATAAGCCAGGTGAATTCATTATTCATCGATTCGATTATTCACGTTGAATCTGAATACTTCTCTATATTCAGCCATCTCTTGGTTGAGTCATTAGTCTCTGGCTCTGTTCGGTATTTTCAAATTAGAATTTAAGAATTTCGTTGAATTTGTGAAATTTAATGCGGTTGCTAATTGCAGAGTGAATATCGATTCGATTATTCACGTTGGGTATGAAAACTTATCTACTATATATTTGTGTTGTAGCTTCATATCACTTTGATTCTGTTATTTCAAAAAGATGTGCTGTTTTTTCCTGCTTATTGATGATCTAAAATGTTTTGTATTAAAGTTTTTTAGTTAATTCATTAGCCTCTGGCTGTCTTTGGTATAGTGTAGTTAAAAATTTGGAATTTTGTAGAATTTCTTGAACTTTAATCGATTCTATGTCGTTAAAAACGTAAACAGGCTTACTATCTGATTTCTGATTCCCAGTATTTCTGATAAATTAATTCTATTTTTCTATCCTAAATCATCGGTTTAAATTCTTACACTTTATTCGATGGTCTTTGAATCTACCAGTACTCGTTGATTCTAACTCAATTTTCTTCATGGAACTGAATCTTCAGGTCCACTCATCAATCATTTTGATTGGATTTGATTGATAAAAATTGCTGAAGATGACATCGTCGCTGGTCTCGAATCCAGTAGTCAATTCCGACAGATCATCCATAAGAAGAAAGAAGAAGAAGAAAATCCAAAGCCAAATCCTTGGGGAGAATCTTAATACTAATAACCTTCAGAATTCCACCGAGAATTCAGTAATTCAATGGAAATCTGAAGCTCAGCAGCAAATTTACTCATCAAAATTGCTCCAGGCGCTACGCAAAGTCCGTCGCAGCAGCTCAACAACTCTTACATCAGCTCCGAAGTGTGGCCGAGCCGTCCGTGAAGCAGCGGACAGGGTGTTGGCAGCCTCAGCCAAGGGCCGTTCCCGATGGAGCCGAGCCATTCTGACAAACCGGCTCAAGCTCAAGTTCCTCAAAAAGAATAACCTCAACAAGAGGCAGAGAAATGTAATGGTGGTTACCACCGGGAGCAGCCAGTCACAGAAGAAATCAAGAGTGAGTATTATGCGTTTGAAGATGAAGAGTCTACCGGCTGTTCAGAGGAAGACTCGAGTTCTTAGTCGGTTAGTTCCAGGTTGCCGGAAACAGCCTTTGCCAGTAATATTAGATGAGGCTACTGATTATATAGCGGCTCTTGAAATGCAAGTCCGAGCCATGAGCGCTTTAGCCGAGCTGCTTTCTGTTCCCGGCTCTACTTCTTCCTCTAACGCCGCAGCTTCTCCTCCTGGTAACCAGCTCACTTCAAGCCAATCTCCCCCCAGTGTATAATTTTATGGATTTTCTCTTATATTTCTTCTTTTCTATTATTCTCCTCTCTTGAATATTTCACTATGAAATATATTTTCTTTTTTTATTCCCTTAAAAGTTGCTTTGATTTTTTTTTTTTTCTGGTGCTATTAATTTGGTAAATAGAAGATAATTAGGATGAAGTTAGGAGTTAGGACAGTCAGGTGCAAGGAATCCAGGTCGCAATCTTCTTTATTCACGTGGCTGGGGAACCCTTTTATTTTGCTGTGGGGTCCTTGAGAATAATTGAGTTTCGCATCTTTGCCCAATAGTTTTGCCAAGGAATGACTTCAAATCTTGAATGAACACACCCTAATGTCCTAATAATGCCAAAAGAATCCATTGCTTTAAACTTTTGTGGACTGAAAACTGAAAGAGTTGCAACCTTGAGGGTTGCTCAATTGATCAGGCATTAGGTTTGCTCCTCAGTGGTTACCAGTTCGAGTCCTCTCAGGGCAACTGAGGTGAGTACCCGGCCGTAAATTTCAAGGCTCCATGAGATTAGTCGAGGTGTGCGCAAGTTGACCCGAACATCCACTTTTATCAAAAAAAAAAAAAAACTGAAAGAGTTGCATTTAATCCTTTTAGCCTTGAATTTAGTTTGAGGGTTGTGAAGATATGGAGAATTGAGCAATTTTTGAACGTTCCTTACCCTTTAACTCTTTGCTGTTTCCGATTTAAGGCGGGTCTAGTCTAAAAACATTGGTTATACAATAAATTTTGTCAAATTAGGCAATTTAATTTCTATCCAAAGTACATCAGCTTGCTTTCTCGATTGGCTATTGTGCCAATGCCCAATGGTCCTCTAGTGTCAGATTAGGACCATTATATGCTTTATACCAGATTTAAATGGCAAATGTGCCACAAGGAGCAATGAAAATGACACATCAATCTGACTAATTTGGAGGGTTAGTTGGTACTCTAGTGTGTATGAATAGATTTTTGTCTGAGTTGCTTTAAGTGTAGGAATCTTGTAAAATGATAAGATAGTTAATTCTGCCTAAAGTTGCCAAAGGAACTGCAGTACTCCATGTGGATTGAAGAGTTGAAGTCCCTACTGCATTTAAAGAGAAACTGGCAATGTGTACACTTGTTCAAAATGTGTGTGAAAATAAATTTGAGGGAAAATTATTTTCAGTTAAGCTGTGCCAAAGAACGCTTGAACTGTTGATGATGATAGCGTGTTGAGTAACTTATGTAGTTGGGTATTACTGTGCCCAACTTAAATGTGTGTATGCGCACAGCACATTGTCATGTATTCGCGCAATGCATTTGGTTTTCCAAGACCAACCATATGCAAATGGCATATAATCTCTCTTCAAAATTGTTAGGTGTCAAAATGTGACGGGCTCTCCAAGCTCAAGATGGTTCGACCTGTAAAATTCTGAGTGTTGGATAATAATGGGTCGTGAGGGCCTAGTTTTGCAGGCACACATGGACCAAAAAGAGAAAAAGACATTAGAACGAAGTTCATAAGTTTGTCCCAACCCGGCCTAGCTATAGGCGTACACATTGAGATGAGCCATGGAGAAATGTGCATGGCTTGACATAAAACTCTAGATAGCCCAGGTCCGTAAGCAGGCTGCTCTCGACCCAAGCCAACCTAAGTTCGATTTATGTGTGGATTGCAAGAGTAACGCTACATCACTAGTGGTGTTCATCACGTCTATGCCACAATTCAATGAATAAAATTTATCACAACTTTATTGAATAATGTGACATATTCTATATGATATACACCAATAGTGATGAATAGTATTATTCTTTCACAACTGCAATTCATCAAAATTTGCACGGTACTGCTACAGAAGTGACACTTGATGATTGAAGGAGGACCACAAATCCAAAGGAGGACCGAATAGAGGAGTCTAAAGACAAACAAATGACATGACACTGCACATTTGCTTTGATATCAATTGTTTGTTGGTACATTTATTGTGTCCACCAACACTGCAAAACGCATGCACCCATGTGACTTGCCTCGTTAAATTCCAACCTTTCTCAGAAATGAATTCAATCTGCAGGTCTATGTTTTTACTTTGAAAAACCAAAAGAAAANAAATGACATGACACTGCACATTTGCTTTGATATCAATTGTTTGTTGGTACATTTATTGTGTCCACCAACACTGCAAAACGCATGCACCCATGTGACTTGCCTCGTTAAATTCCAACCTTTCTCAGAAATGAATTCAATCTGCAGGTCTATGTTTTTACTTTGAAAAACCAAAAGAAAAGGTGTAAACACATTAATATTAGAGAAATGATAAGTGTACACTCTTGGTGTACACTTACTTTTACATTCCTCTCACATGATGGGTCCCGTAATTATTTTATTTATCGCGGGACCCG
>CAIGRT010032019.1:0-25699 GCA_903798405.1 Fraxinus platypoda
TTTTTTTTTCCTTACAATTGAAAAAAATTCTATCAACAATGGTTTAAATTTTTTTTCATTTAATGGACAATTTCCATATAAAACAAAGCCAAAAGAAATTCAGTATTGTAATTTTTTTTTTTTTGGCAATGGGAACTGATCTTCCCAAAAATCGTCACCTGTCGAATTCCGAGCTTGACCACTGAGATCAATCACGAACAAAATCTTCCGGTACCTGAAACAAAGGCGTCGAGGTGTGTTCTCGTCGCCCCTCCGATGCTTAAGTCAGACAGGGAAGTTGAGAGAAAATATATCGCTGAATATGTGTAAAAACGTACCTGGGTAATGAATGGAAGTGACATATTTATAGTGGTTGGTGATGTAGTTCAAGTAGGATTCATCTCCTTATTTTCAGGAGTTATTGTTGGGATAGGTGTTTGGATAGACGCATCCTATCCTTTAAGCAATTTCCATCTAGGGTAGACTCCTTGTTGACTTAGAACTCTTGAGAAATAGTAACTGGGTAGAGTTATGATACCTACGTGGAAGCGGACCAGTGATGGTCGACCACAGAGCCTATTGAGAAGGGCCAAGTAAATATCCCGAGCATACCATATCCCGAGGACTACCACGACTTTTGGGGGCCAATTTGAGAGGTTGGTCCTCGAGGTCTCGAGGACTATATAGGCCCGAGGACTAAGGGTCCCCAAATAGGGAGATGGGACCAATGATAGTCGTCGTGCTCGAGGTATGGTGAGTTGCCATCATCATAGGCCCCCATGCATCTACACTCGAGGCTCAAGAATCGTGGTGTGGATGCAAATCGGGTCCTCGAGATCGTCATTGATTTGGATGCTCGGGGGTCAATAAATGTGGCGGCGGTTGGATGCTTGACACGTGGCAAGATCCAATGGCCCCAGGGGTGACCCTTGGCATTCCTATTCAAGGCCTATAAATACCCCTTTTACTTTCTCATTTTTCACTTTTTACTCACCGTAAAAATTTCTCTGCAAGGTCGTGCTCGAGTAATCTCCTTAGGAATTCCTTGGGGCTTCTAGTGATTTTAAGGTAAGGCTCGGGACTTTAAGCTATTTCTTTAGTTATCGTCGAGTTATGTCGAGTGGTAAGGGTAATCGGGGTTATGATAGTTCGGGGGGTAGCGAAGATATGGGAACGTCCCTGATCCCGGTAGCTATTCCCCTAGATGCCCGTCCTAGGCCTCAAAGTAGCGTCGAGTATAAAGCTCCCGACGAACCCTGTAAGTTTAAAGAACACTTAGCGATAGCAGCGGCCCGAGAGTTCGGGCTCATGCTTGGGTGTGACATTAGGTCCCCTAACCCCGGGGATAGAATGGGGCAGGCCCGGGTGAATGAGTTTGTGATTTTTAGGGACACCCTAAAGGAGGAGCTCAAGTGGCCTCTGCACCCCTTTTTCTTAAGCTTCTTGGTCGAACATTCTATGTGCCCGGGATAACTAGTGCCCAATGGGTGGAGGATGCTCATCTATTTCGTCATAGCTTGTAGGTATTTGGGTTTTGAGCCTTACGTCGACCTTTGTCGAATGGTCTTCGAGCTTAAACACCTCCCCCAATATACATGCTTTGCATACCTGTCTACCCGAGGAGGGTTTAGGGTCCTAAGTATGCCGAGCTCGCTTAAGGGATGGAAAGACAAATGGTTTTACGTCGTTACCCAAGATATTGACTTTCCCTTTTGGTCGGGATGGGGTGTTCCTGATGTCGCCAAGTTTTGTGAGGGTCAGGCTTACTTTGAGTCCCTAGAGCGTCATAGGCAGATGCTCGAGGATCTCGAACCTTTGTTGCCAGACATGAAGGCCATCCTCGAGGACGAGGTATTAGAGCTTGCTGATGTGAGAGGTGTTGAGGGTAGGGTCTTTATTCCTTGTGTCCTCGTTCTATTTTTCGCGATGACATGGTCGACCTAATTACTTCTCTTTTGGCAGGAATGTCTTTCGATCTATCTGCTTTGCGTAAGCACGTCCAGGGCAAGGCGAAGGCCCCTCAGTCTCAGGTTGGGGTCTCGAAGAAAGGGCAGAAAAGAGATCGGCTTTATAAGCGTGATGACCGCTCTCGAGGGGTGGGGGAGAGCTCCCAAGTAGGACAGTAAGCCCCGAGCCCGAGGCCATCTCGAACACCGGCCTCATCCCAGATGGAGCTTCCTCCTCGACGAACGCCCGATGTTGTAGACCTCGAGGATGATAGCATACCACCTGTGGCCTCAGTCATTGAGGATTTTGAGCGATGCCACTTGGTCCCGAGCATCGTTGCGAAATATCGGGGGGACGTAGGCTTCGACGAGGGAATGAAAGCCCTCGAGCTCTTAACTCTGAAGGTAAGAAGCTGTAACCCTTCTGTAGTTCTTTGAAGTTATGTTATCGATGTCTAATGATTGGTTTTTGCTTTGTAGACCCTCAGTGTTGCTCGGGGCCTGGCTTTGCAAGGGATGGACGAGTCTCACAAGATGTCCGGCCTCGTGGAGTCAGTCGAGTTACGTGACAAGAGGATTGAGGACCTTAGGACCGAGCGCGAGGCTCTGCTCAAGAAACTGGAGGATGCGAAAGGAGAGGCTCGTCGTGCTCAGGAAAGTGAGGGGGCTACGAGAGATGAGGTCGAGGAGCTGAAACTCGAGCTCGAGAGAAAGAGCAAGGAGCATGAGGTTCAAATGGCTGAGGCCAGAGCTCGAGCTTGGGATGAATTCAAGACCTCGGCAGAATGTGACAAGCTCAAGGCCGAGTATGCTTCGGGGGCGTACTTCCATGCTTTTAAGGAGGCTCGAGCCTTCCTACGCTCCCGATACCCTGACGTTCCTGTCGAGGAACTGAAGACAGTGCCAAACATCGCGGATACGCTCGAGCTATCAGACCCCGAGGTCACCAACGAGGATGAGGACGAGGACGAGGATGAAGATGTGGAGGTCGATGTTGAGGCTTCTGATCCAGCTCCTGAAGAATGGCGTAATGGCCATTTTTTTTTTGTTGAAGTTCTGTACTATGCCCGAGCATGGCTCTTTGTTCTGTTAATTCTGAAGTACATTGCCCGAGCATGGGCCTTTTGTTTTTTGAATTTTGCTAAGTATATTGCCCGACGTTAAGGGCCTGTTTTGATTTGAATTTTGCATGTGTAATGTCCGACGACTATGTTCTGTCTTCATTTCGCTTTTTATGTTTTTACCCCGACTGTTTAGGTCACCGACCAATTTCGCTATATTGCCGATCACGGTGCCTACCCGATTAATGATGTAAAAATCTAAACTCGAGGAGGGCTCATTCTCAGCAATTAAACATGAGCTTGAGGATAGCCTAGTTTGTAATAAATTGTGAGCTCGGGGATAGCTCGAATAATAATTAAGTCATGGGCTCGAGGATGGCCCAGTTCATTAAAATCATGAGCCCGAGGATGGCTCATTTTGTAACAGAGTAATGAGCTCGAGGATGGCTCTTTCTGTAACATAGTAATGAGCTCGAGGATAGCTCATTGACTCAACAGAGTAATGAGCCCGAGGATAGCTCATTGACTCAAGTGAAATACTGAGCTCGAGGAAGAGCCCAGTTTGCAACTAAGTAATGAGCTCGAGGATAGCTCATTTTTGTAGCAGAGTAATGAGCTCGACGATAGCTCATTAACTCAAGTGAATACTGAGCTCGAGGAAGAGTCCAGTTTGCAACTAAGTAATGAGCTCGAGGATAGCTCATTTTTGTAACAGAGTAATGAGCTCGACCACAGAGCCTATTGAGAAGGGCCAAGTAAATATCCCGAGCATACCATATCCCGAGGACTACCACGACTTTTGGGGGCCAATTTGAGAGGTTGGTCCTCGAGGTCTCGAGGACTATATAGGCTCGAGGACTAAGGGTCCCCAAATAGGGAGATGGGACCAATGATAGTCGTCGTGCTCGAGGTATGGTGAGTTGCCATCATCAGGAACAAATTCTAAACTCAATGGTAGAAAAAAATTATCATTTTAATGGACAATTTTCATAAAAAAACAAAGTTAAACGAACACCAAACTTTGAATATTTTACAGGTGGAAAACTATACCAATCAAACACAATTAATTAAATTCTCAATAAAACAAATTATAGGCAATTCAGTTCTCAATAAAACATTTTCTTTCCACCCATTTTCCACATTTGCAATCAAACGGACCCTAAATGAAAGTATTTCAAGGTTTTCCCAATAAATTTTAGAGCCAATGAAACACTTTGTCTTATGAATGCATGGCTTTTTGAATCGACTTTCTCCTGACTTCGATCGAGGATCGTCTCCAAAATGTCATAGTGACCATAACCATGAAAAAGAACATTTATAGGACTTTCCTCTTTCTTGATATACTCTCCTCCATAATTTGCTATTTTTATTAAACTACCCGTGCCTCCCTCTATCTTGAAGACAGAAACTGGAGTCCTGTAACCAAAAAAATTCGAATGGTTCATATTTAGTGTTGAAATAGCATTTTGATGGCATGTCGACTTGGAAGGGTTCCAATTTGAACTGAAATCGTGCATTCTATAATCACTATGAAGCCAATCATCAAAACAAATTGGAAATTCACAACAAAAGATGATATGCATTAACCAGAACAAGGTCTTTTAAAAGAAAGAGTATAAAGAATACAGACATCCCACTATATCAAAGAAAGAAAGAAAAAAGAAGTTCTCAGTCCAGAAAAAAATTAGTATAAAGGTATTCCTCCTCCTCTGACCACAAACAATTAGTCTTTCTAGGATAAATCAAGATCAACATCATTAATAAAAAAATCAGTAACCCAATTAGATGTCATGATAACATCTCGTTATCTTTTCTCCAAGAAAATATATTCCAGAAGTTCATATGCTCATATTGTAATGATATTTGCAGAGTCGAAGCTCAATTTAAATTACTACACCACCCAAAACATGTCGAATGAAGATCAAGCAAAATAAGATTACAAAAGCATTTTTAACATGTAAAGATAGGATAAGAAAAGCAACCAACACAAACTATGCACTTTTTTTGTATTACCAATGAAAGGTTCTCACCTAAGAACATGAGAAGCCATCAACAACTCTGGTTCTCCACCCCATACATAAGGCTGCTTAATTCTTTTAACATACTCATCGAAATCTTCCTCGATGAACCTGCAAATATTACCAGGCAATACTTAGCTACAAGAACTCAACAAAATCAGATTTTTCAACAATTTCATTCAGATAAGAATTGAAAAGAAATACACTTACAATTCCACTTCTTTTCGCCTCTTTAAAAGCTCTTCAACGACCTGTATATTACCATTAAATTGAGAAAAATTAGGTATCCTCAAAAATGAAAATGATTTCTTATATTAATAAGTCTTGATTGAATACAATTTAACTTTTTATATTACTAAAAGTATTTACAAATCTTGATAGAATATATTAATATTATATTAAGCCCCTATTTGATTTGGATAAAAATTAATTTTTTTGTAAGGTTTGATAAAAACTAATGAAATGTATTATTAAAAATTGACAAAAGATGTTAATCCCATAAAATATTTGATTAAAAACAGGTTTTAAGATGAAATGAGTTATAAAAAATGGAAAATACCACTTTGACATCAATAGTTACGTAAAGCATTACGTGCACGATGACTTGATTCAAAATATTATCACTTATTAAGCCCTTACTCGATCCCCATTATTTGCAAAATACATTTTTCTATCTTTGATGAGCTTCTAAAGTAGGGTTTGCAGCCTTCGACTGCTCGTATACCGTGTTAATCAAAAAACTTTGTAAGGATGGAAATGTGGGGGAAGCAAAAGCATTCATGAAAGGGGAACATGCAATTTCTGCTTATGACTCGACTTTACTTGAATTGAGTAAGGAAATGATGCAGAAGGCTAATTATCAACATCTCTGTTTGCCTCCTATAACTAGCTCTCTAATTATTCCTTTCAAATATTAAAAGCTGTAACATTTTCAAACTATTATAGACAGATTCTTCCAAAGCAATCACAACACATTGCTAGTTGACTTTCCCAGATTGAGATTGCGAATATAATCCAAAAACTAAAACAAAATATAACTGCATTGCTTCAAACCATCTGCGTCAAGGTAGTATTACTGAGAGAGACCTCTTCACCCGCATTCTTGAAAACATTTCCAGTGACCAGCAAAAATCTGCATTACATGTAATTCTCATAAGCCAATTGAAATGTTGCAGAAGTAATGGAGTGGTTAGGCACTATGCTTAAGAGCAGGCTCAAACCACAGAAGAAGACTTTTGATAGTCTTGTTCAATGTTTATCTAAGGCTGATAGGTCATCTGTAAAACCCAAAAACGGCACTACAACAATTGAAAGCAATTATCACAGAATGGAAAATCCTGCCTTAGCAAATTAATACTTGAATAAGACATGCAAACATAAACATAGCAAAATTGCACTGGTATAGTCATTAATGTATCTACATATTTAACACACTCAAGCTCAATATCTCATACTTCATCATTCAAAAACGAATCCTAAGATACTTCACCAAATCACTAAAAGTGCAAACTAAACTAATTTCTCATCATCAGAAACATCAACTTAGAAAAAGGCAAAGAAAATACAACATACTCTTTTTACAACTAGATAAGCATAGGTTATTAAAGTTTTGCCAAATTGACTAGTTTGGTTTTCATTTCTCAATCCCTCAAAATACCTATGTTGGATGGCTAATCGTCTCCAGAGGTTCGGCCAATGTTTCAGAAGGGCCATCCATATATTTGTGCCCAATCTCGTTGAAAACGCGGCCCAATCCAACACCAAAAATGCAAATGAGCCATTTCCACTGCCTTCGTTCCTTTCACATGTAGAGGATTGGTTAGGTTTTATTTTGAAAAATAAATATATATTTGAAAAATAAAAACAACTATCACGCACCTTAAACATTAAATTGTATGTTTTAATGGTCTCCAATTTGTAAATTTCTGTTAAGGTAGGCTCAGGATGCTTAACATACAAATCAGAGACTAGTCGGAGGCAAGATGGGCACGTTGCATGACTATATCGATTTTCCGATTCCCATCGAGAAATGAAACATTCAGCTGCATCGATCAGAAATAAATGATCAAACCATTTATGATTTTATCGAAATTAACTTTTGCAAACATTGATTGACATTAAATATCAAAACATTAACGTACGAAAACAAAGAACAAACATATAATCAAAACATGTACGATGCTATCAAAATAAACTTTTTGCAAACTAGTTTCCCAGTCTATAATGTAAAAAAACAGAGAAAAGGAAAAGTAAAATAAGAAAACAATGCCTAAGAGAAGGAACAAAAATAAAATAAGAGTAATCATTCACAAAACCTTTCTAAATAGCGATTTTCTTTATAGGAAATCAGTTTTTAGAATATACTATTTCTTTCTCGCCAAGCATCTTAATATGCTACACAGAGTAAGTAACAAATAGTGGGAAATGTGACGATATACCTTGAAAAAGTATGAAATCTGAACATATACAAAAGTTAACGTTGAGACAAATATCCTTTATAACACCTTATATTCCCTACATCATCGAAAGGAATCTGTTCGTGGTTGGCACCATAATGAAATCAAAACTTAATCAACAATGAGATCACAAAATTGGAATAAAATTAGATAAAACCATATCTAAGCAGATAGAAACAGTTACTAATCAGCTCATAGTTCAGAGTGAGTTGCCATAAACTGCTCAAAAAAAATAAAATAAAATAAAATTGCGATACCACAAATCCAATGGCCACAATTAGTACGGCACGGTATATTGGATGCTAATTGCTCATTACAGACTAGGCATTCATGACCATCAGGCAGAATCACAGGAGCAGATGGGAAAAAACGAAGCCAGTTAGGCATGGCGGGGATTAGCGGAATGAGATGGTGAAACAATATCCCTGTCGCCTATTTAAACTTGGGCTGTGCTTTTCCCTTTAAACTTTGAGCCGTGCTTTTCCTTAAACTTTTGGAGGAATTTTAGCCCCCGTTTGGCACCCATTTTTTTGGATAAATTTCTCATTTTTCTACAGTTTAAGCTGTAGACACGTACAACCCACTGATTCATTTGTCAGATTTCTATCAGACCATAGTGCCGTTGAGATCCAAGACGAATTTGCCCTCTGATTTTCATGCCAATTTCCATATTTGCCCTCCATCTTATTGAATTGTGTGAAAGAAAGCAAAAAGTACTTGTTTGGGCAAAAACGGAAATTTCAATATTTGAAATTGAAAGGGACTTTTGTCTGAGTCCACCGTACTGCTTGCCTGTCACATGGGATTGACTTTTGTTGCAATTTGGCACATGGGACCCACATTTCACTGTAGAAAAATGAGAAATTACCCAAAAAAATGGGTGTCAAACGGAGGCTTAATTACCTTTTATTTTTTTGATTGTGTCCTTTCTTTGTTCCACAAGAGGTCAAATTCTGATTGTCTATCTTTTCTTTTCCTTTTAAATGTTTGCTGATAGAAGGGAAATTTATCAATTTTAGTGTCAATTTCCTACACAAATGGATGCCCCTTTTTTTTTTTGCTATTGACAAGAATTTGAGACAGTATTTGAATCCAGGAATGCAGTTTTGAGGAAGTGATCTGGTATTGGTTTATCAGATCATTTTACTCAGTTTGAGGTCTGGAATTTTGGAGAAAGGAAGACAATTTCTAACTGGCTGTTGGTAACTAAGTTTTCGTTTCTCGGGGATGCTAGGAAACATTTGGGAATGACTATATGAGAGCTTGGGAAAATGTCAAGAGCTTGCACTTTTAAGAAACAACTCAATTTTGGCAGTCTCCCAATAGCGTCTTTGCTGCCACTTCTTGATATGATTTCATGAAGATTGTTATGTTAATATTTGAAAATCATTTATCAAAATGCTCTTCATTTGTCATTTTTACTTTTCCATTAGATTCTACTGAAACCTATTGATCTGTAATTTTTTACAGGCACCGAGATGATTATCGTAGAGAAAACAGGAGAAGCCGGAGCAGAAGTCGGGAAAGGTATGAGCGTGACAGGTACCGTGAGAGGAAACATGGTCATAGATACCGGAGCAGGAGTTATAGTGCGAGCCCAGACCATGATAGATACCATGGCAAGGGACGGCACATAGATGAGCGCCTGAGGAGTAGTAGATCATTTGAAAGGTTTTCCCATCATATTAATTCTATTCTTTTAAGTTTTGGTTCCTCGTATAACACATTATCATAAAAAGGATTCTGTTAAAATATTGCAGTGCCTCTCCGCCCCGGCGTAGCCCTAGCCCTTATAGGAGTGTGTCCCCACGAAGGACACCATCTCCTATAGGTGGAAGTCCTGAGAGGCGCAGCCATCATGAGCGGTCCCCAAGTCCTAAAGCCTCGAAGCATGTCTTACCAGAACTGAGTGATTGATTTTGTAGCTCTTCTCCTCAGAATACAGACAATGTAAGTGTCTAAACTTGATCTGTTATTACAGTGTTGGTTTAAAATGCATTCTAAACTATGTTTTGTTTTATTTTGGATTTGTAGGAGTGATCTGCCTGATTTTGGATATGCAACTCCTAGAAGGGGATTATATCTTTTGTGGCAGTTTAGCTGATATGTCGAACTTGAATCTAATGCATGTTCTTCTAGGAGCGTTAGGGACCTTGGTAGGATTTGACCTTTTGATTTCGACAATTATTATGTTAAATGCATTGTATACATCATATTGCTTGTGGTTGGTGTTTATCGCTCATGGATTCTTAGACATGCTTTAATATTTGTATGAATCTTGTGTTTCTGGTTCCGTTGATTGCTTGTGCAAACTTCTTTTATTCCATTTTGCCCATATTTCAATCTCGACATTCTGCACTTTTCACTGTGATACATTGTTCCCCACTCAAGGTGTCAGTTAATAGAAGTACTAACTTGTTATGAAACTCCCACTGGGTTTATAGTTGTGCTCGAGGAAAGATTTGAGTGGGGTTGATGGCTAGACGATGATGTGATTGTTGATGCTGTCTGTATTAAGTAGATGCTTGATCATCATTAGATGCTGGTTGTGAGCAGCAGATGCTGATTCGAAGAATTTTGAGTGTTCTATGGATGACATCATTGGTAAGCCTTCTTTCTAATTAAAAATATATGACCGTATTCATATTCTTAATAAGATAAAATGAGGATCTGATTTTGACTCCCTCTGTTTTTATAGCCTTGTGACTTTGTTATCCTCTGTGAACTTTGGTTGTTTACACTATTTGCCCTTGAAATGGGAACCAGTGCTGTGCTGGACTCGGTTGACACAAATTGAATCTACTCATACTGAGGGCTACTGGACCTGATATCCAGTTACAGTGCTGACATTATACTCCTTGAAATGTTCACTCTAAACATTCAGCGATCAGGACATAATTGGGTAATGAAATGGGTTCAATATTTGCTTGGGAATGATTTTTATGTGTCTATGGTTTATAACGCTAGTGTGTTTAGTTATTGATGTGTGTTTTGTGATTATATATTAGTGTATGGCCCGTGCTGCAGCTGAAAGGATTGCTGTCTGATGATTATAGATGTAGCTTTGAAGTAATATTGAATCCACTTCATTGGCTGTAGATGCACCCTGTTGCTGGATTATCTGGTTGTGTGATGAGGACCTGTGATTTGCAGCAATGAGACTTTTCAAATGGGCGTATTGGTGCTAAAACTTATACTTCTAGGGCTATGTGTTCTTTGTAAATTAAGGAATTATAAAAACGTGCTGTAGGCATGAGTGACTTTTCAAATAGGGGTGTTGTTACTAAGACTTGTGCTTCTAGAGATGTGTGTTCTTTGTACATGAAGGAAATTCAAAAATGGAAACCATGAATATTGTTATAGCCATGAGTGACTTTTCAATTAGAGTATTGATACATTAAGGAATTATAAAAATAGAAACCATAAATATTGCCATAGCCATCTGCTTGACTCGAAATTGACTTCCTAAATTGTATGTTTTGATACCTTCACTAGTCCTATGACTGAATGGTTGATCTTTCTGCGGGGGTAGTCTCGTAGATTCTACCTTCTTTAGCTATAGAAGATAGGATTTGTTGAATTCTGATTGTAACATGTTGAATGAGTTATCAATGACATATGATTCCTAAATGTCAGTGAGCTGAATAGGTTTGAGTTTGTATAATGGTGTCATGGCTGGAGATTTCCTGATATCAAGGTTTGATTTTTGATATATCCCCTTTTTTTGGCTGAGAAAATCATCTAGATTTTATGAAAAATCCATCATAGAAGTTGACTTTATCATTGCTAGCTGTTAAGGAAGACCATCTCATTATAATACTTGCTGGCACGTTTTATCAAGTGCTTTGCTGACTGGTTCGTGAAGTGTGTATTGTTTTAATGTCATGGAAACTGGACCGATGGACTGGTAACCTGCCCTTTTGTACTGGTTCCGTTTTGGCCAGTTGGTATTTATGTATAAAGAGAAATGAACAAAAATCTAGTTTCCTTATGCTCTAGTCTTCTGTTTTCTCATGGTCCTTGTTTTGTTGAATTATTCCCCCCTTCCATACCGTCTTGGCCGTCCAACATTTTCTTCGCTATGCATGTCCTATATGAAAATTGAAGAGAGCATACGATGTTTATGGTCTATAGGCAGTAAGGACATTTTAGATGATTCGTGAAGGCAAATTGTATGAGTCAAGCATCACCGTGCTGCCTCTTTAAGTTACTCTTTTTTTTATGTCGGAGGCGAATTTTTAAAAATTGAATATGAAACCAATAATGTACACAGCGGCTTTACGAAGGACTCGAACTAGAGTGGCTTGCTTAAAGGCGAATAGGCGGTCTTGTTTTTTATTCATTATTCCTGTAACTCGAGACTGTTGAAAGCACCTCCAGGTTGAGTTTTCCAGCTCAAATGCACTACTAAAAGGTGGCATGTCTATTGCACTATTAAGAGACGGATGCTGCTGCTGCGAGGTGAGGTACTGAAAACCAGACGAGTTGGTCCCTCGCCTTGCAGCAGTGGCATCTTTAAAATTATTACAAGTCATTTCGAGGTTAAGGCGGCCCCTCTTAGTCTATGGTAATTCAAGCTGCAGCTCGTGGAGTCTGTTCAGTCTATGGGAATCCAAGCTGCAGCTCCAGGAGTCTGCTTGGATTGACCAGCGGCTGGTCTCCTTGGTTCAGATGAATGAATTTTTAGAGACAACATAAATAGAATAAAGTATATCAAGCTGGACAGGAAATTGCTTTATTTTATATGACCAATGGATTCAAGGATGACTATTTGTAGGCTTGGTCCATTTGTTCGATGTAAGCATAACCACTTCTAGCCCTTGTTTGACAATCATTTTTCGGAAGCTCATTTTCCTCGTACATTTTCAACCACGTTTTCAAAATGAAGTATTTTACACAAACCATAAACTTTTTTACTTTTCAATCGCACGTTCTTAGAAAAAACTATTCCAAAACTCAATTGTTTTCAAAAAAAAAAAAAATGGTTGTTAAACAAGGGCTTTTGCGTCACTCATTGAATCTGTTAGCTTCGTCTAAATTGGATAAATCAGGCGTTTCTACAAAATCAGATCATTTAAAAAGGTAACATATTCTTACCAATCTATTAAGAAAGGTTGAGTGTGCGATTAGATATGCATTTTCTCCTTCAATATATTTTCGGCCATTTTATCATCTTTCCTGATATAATGGAAGGCTAAAAAATGATTCTTTCTTCTCGCAAGTATAAATGGATATTTTAAATATGGAACCAATCTCTAACCCGACGACATGCAGAGAATTGAAATGAGGACGGGATTGGATGCGAAGAGGATATCACAATTATGAGAGATCACATTAAACATATTCCTAAATTTTAGATTTATTAGAAGGGAAGAATTCTACTGCCGCCATCATATTTTCCAATAGTTCAGGACACTTACCAGTGTGATAAAACTTAAGACTAATGTCTTATGGCTGTCCAGCTTAAGACAGAAAACATGTTCATATGGTGGCAACTTCCAAAATCAAGCAACAGAATGAAAAAAAAACTACATAGATAGAAAACATGTTCATATGGTGGCAACTTCCAAAATCAAGCAACAGAGGAAAAAAAACTACATTTAGATTGTGAAGTGTCTCCATATCACTAGACTACATCACATCAGCAAGCAGCAATAATTTAAACACAAAGAAACAACAATCAGATGCAGTTATATTTTCGATCCAGGACCTCTGGATATCTACATTATAGTAAAAAAAAAAAAAAAGGTTTCTGCATTTCTCTAGCATAATCCTGTTAGTTTATTTTCTGTTTGGTCGTTTGGGTAGGACTGCAAACAATTTCGGCAAAGCTTTAGTTTACTACCAAGTTTCTGTAATACTTCAATAACAACACATGGAACCGTGCTAATTCCCTTCGGTTTCAAAAGACTGCAGAAAACCAATTCAAACATGGATAAATGAATCAAAACATTAAACTCGAAGAGAAACAAAAGAAATAGGGAATTCATACAAAGCAACATGCCTGCAATTTTTTATTTTTATTTTTTGGGCATCATACAGTACCATTAAACAAGGAAACTCTAATTTCCTCAGCTCACGCTGGATGCAATTTGTTGGACCTCGTCATAACTCCCTGACACCTCATTATAAGAGTACCTACATAAATATCATATATGTGCCATGATCAGAAATACACTACTCTCCCAGAAAATGTCACTTTAATCCGCCACGAAAGTGTTTCACAGCGAGCAGAAAAAAAAATAATAATAAAAAATAAAAGAATACGCGAGTTGACACAGAGAGCTAATCAGCACATTCACGTAACTTGGCAGTTGCCGAAAAGGAGTGGATCGGAAGAACAAAATGACAATGGCTTTATGTTCTCACCGAGATCTAATAACAAACTCGTTGCGAGTGAATTTCAGGCTCTAAGATTTGCACCTACAAGTCGTGCCACCAGAGATACCAAACAAAATACAAAAAGATTGTATCTGGGTAAGAGAGCATTTTTATCATTTTCTATCGATTCATCTTGCCAATCACCATTCAACCAAACCATGGACAGATAGCAGAGATACGCACTTATAGCTCAACTCAAAACATTATGAGGTTAAAACCACGTTTCAGGCATTTATGCAGCGTGTATTGAACAAGGGAGAACTTTGACAGAAGTTGATCTAAGAGAAAAACTTGACAAAAAATCCAAACAAACTCATCCTCTTTAGTGAACAGGGAACTGGCACTTGCTGAATCTGCTTTTGTGATTCTATTACCTAAAAGGAACAGGTAGAGAAGACGAGAAAGCCATCACCGCTGTATTCAGCATGGAATTCGTGGAGAGACGTAACAGGTGAGCTTCTTATTCCTACAACTATTTTGACCTTGTTCACACACGAGCAAACTTTTGGGGCATTTACAAAAATCAGATGTATCAATAAGAAGGACATTGCCTACTCTTTGCTAAAATGACCAGACAGAAAGAGACAGACAGGAAAAGAGAACAAAGAATTATAACATGGTGCATAAAAGATGCATAAATGTTTCATGCATCAGGAGAGTGAAGTCTTAGACATACAATGTTTATTCTTTATGGGCTTGCACAGTAAACCATGAAAATCAAGATGCACAATAGTAGTGTATACACAGGCAATATAGTAAAGGATGTCAAGAACAGATATGCACCTTCCTAAAGAGATCACCTTACTCGCACAAACAGCTAATTTCACTTTATTGCATTAGCACTTCAAAAGTATGTTTTTCCTGATTTTTAATTCACTTGAGTGTTTTTGGTGCATATTAAAATGAGAGAATGCATTTTTTTGAAGTAATGTGATGGGGAATATTTGGTTGAAAAAGAAGGAAAAGTTATTGATGTGATGAAAAATATTATTTTATTGAAGAATGGGTGGTTGAAAATGAGTAGAAGAATGAGAAAGAATAATATAATGTGGCTCAAACAGGGGCTTAGATAACATTGGACAAAATATGTAGTACAAAATTCACAACTTTTTAAACATAAGACCCCAACAGTAAGACACGTCACATGAATGAAGACAAATTTTTGACAGTGTATTGTTACCATTGTCCTGATGCTGCAGAGCAATATAGCCCCGAAGAAGGGTCATAGTAGTAACCCAAACTGCTGCTGTAGTAGTATCTGACATTCAAATTGTGAGAGGATATCAGATTATTGAGAACAATGCATAGAAATTCATGTCAATTTTTCACTGTCCACAAAATTTCAAGCAAAAATTCTGAATCAGTATTGGTATCTGGTAGGGAAGTTTTTGATTTCTGAGATTACATGACAATAACATCAAACAATAGTAAGGTAGTGTTTGACACCCATTCTTTTGAAGAATGAGTTTTTGAATAGTGATTGATGTAAAGAATGTGTGGTTAAAAAGTAAGAAGAATTTTTGGGTTTATGTGTAATATTATTTTATTTGGAGAATGTGTGGATAGAAATGAGTACGGTAGAAAAATGAGAATGAGAATNGAGATAAAAAATGGGTGTCAAATGGAGGCTAAATATGAGAGATATAAGTGCCTTGTAATCTTTCTTATAGTTGGATCATAATGGACGTAAACTGCTTTAGAGGTAGTAATGGCAATTGTTAAGAAATATGCGCAATAATAAGCTCTATTATCTAGTAACAGACATGCAATACTTTTGTTAAATCGGCTGTGTCTTTCAAGGATTGACAAAGAAAAGGACATATCGCTACAGAAGAACACTCGTAGAAACAGTTGGAGAAGTGACTTGAAATTCTTCTTATTCTGTAAGCAATAAAATTGGCATAAAGTGATTGTGTGTGCTTTGCACAATGGTTAAAAGGTGAAGATATGTACCCAGAAGACTCATCATATACATAATCATTCTGCAGATATCCACCTGGAGTACAAATAAGTTGCAAGTTATGTAATGTTGCTAAATTCCCAATTCAAAGCTTTGAATGCTAGAGTCTTTGCTCACCCTCAGAAAGCTGAACAGGAACAGATCCACTCCCATCAGAGGCTAGATTTACAGCAATATTTGCATCATCTTCTGCGAACATGTCAAAAGCATCATCACTGTCATTTGTGCTGGTAGAAATTTCAAGCTTTGACTTTTCCTGTCCTGAACACGTGGAGGTACCCTGCATCCTTGCCTGAGCTAACTTCTCATAACCCTCTGAAGCTCAATAAAATAAACAATCAGGAGACACCAAATTTATATTATACCAGTTGGAGCACAAATAGAATTAGAAAGCTAAATAGAAGGCTCTAAATTCAAAAGATCTTAAATTGTTTGGGCCTGTCCTCAATCGAAATATCTTGTTTGACTTGAATCAAATTTACAGAATGAAACAAGCCTCTTGACATCTTTTCACTTTTAGATATGAAAGTATCCACTCCGATCTGAACTTTTTTTTATAGGTAAAGGTAAACTAGAATAATGTATAAAAACAACTTCCCATTTTGGTAAGTTTCCATCATCTTGAAATATCCTCAAGGGAAAAGATTCCATCCAAATTCAGATGTAGACGGAAATAAGAAAGGTGATTTTCACTGTTTGACATCAAAAGTTTGTCCCTCTCATTTCTTGAGATGGGACTGAAAGAAATAAAGCTCCAAAAAATAAAGTCTATACCACCAAACCCTTTCTAAGGGTAATAATAATGATGTAAATTATGAACACAGTGAGAACGAAAGAAAAAATGAGAAGGACGAGAACCATGTTGAAAGATTAACATGAAGGGGAACCTGTTGAAGAAAAGAAGAAGGAAAATCAGCTGTAGGACATACCTGCTTCACGCTGGAAACTCTCTCGTTTTTCATCATACACATCTGAAACGAATATCAGAAAAAAGGATTACTGTTAACAGATCAGGATCCATGTTTCAGCTAGATTCTCTTAAATATTGAAGGAGACACTCAACCGTAATCCCCACTCTCCATCAGTTTCATAGCATCTTCAGTTAGCTGATCAAACAGCAATTTAGTTTCTGCTGACATCTTCTGCTTCTTGTCACCCGAGGTTCCTTTCAATCTCCTCAAAGCTTGCAAAACCTGTAAAAGGAATTCGACTACTGAGAGAAAACTAAGGGTGTGTTTGATGGATATTTATTGAGGAAATAATGTATTTTAAATAGTGATATGATGGGAAATATGTGGTTAAAAAGTACGGAAAAGTTATTGATGTGATGGAAAATATTATTTTATTAAAAAATGTGTGATTGAAAATGAGTTTTGCAAGAATGTGTACCAAACAAGGGCTAAAAAAAAGTCCACAAAAATGTAAAATTTGATTGCAACATGGCTTAGGGGAAAATGTAGCAGCTCCAGATTAGAGAAGCAATTTAAGCATTAGCGATTGTACTATGAACAGTTAATTACCCCTTCTGTGGGACAAGTGAACTTTTTCAATAAAAAAGTAGATTGTCCCCTCTCAGTGGTGGGGGTACAGAATTCTAAATATTATGTCACTACCCACCGTACTTGGTGTGAACATTGTTCTACCAACCAACATATCTTGGATCAGCCACCATATTGGTATGCATTGAACTCCCCATCTTTATGTTATTGCACAACTAAATTAAGGGATTATGTTGCAAAAGACAACTGTAACACATACAAAATAATATGATCTCAAAAGGTAAGCCATGATACTTTATCTGACCATTGATGTGCATGGCATTTAATTGAAAAACTGAACAATCCCTTTGAAAACTGCAGTAATTCTAAGCAAGGTACTAAATAGAACTGTTTTATATTGAAGGAAAACTGATAAAGAAGTCGAGCAAAGAGGGAAAATAAAATTAAAAATCCCAGGACGATCAAGAATCTGCAACCTACACCCAAAGAGAGAGAGAGAGAGAGACCGTATTGAACTATTACCGTTTCTCCAGGCACGAGAACATTAGCAATCCGCCTCTTTATTTTTGCAAGTTCTTCAGAGGTAAGGTCACGAGATTCTTCATCGTTACTAGTTGGAATAGAACTTTTTCCAGTATACTTTTCATAGACATCAACACTATCAAGCCACGCATCCTGCAAAACTATGCATAAGAATATTGGATTTGCCAAATTATCATACCTTAATTTAAATTCGCTACCTTGATCTCATTCTCATTCACATATTCGACATAATTTCCATTAGCGTCAAAGTATCCTTCTTCTCTTTCTTTATCCAGATTAAAAGGATCTATCTGGACTCCTTCCTCAACCAGTGTTTCAGTGTCCTGCAAAAAGTGACCCCCCATCATTCTGTGTGCTTCTATGATCAATCTAGTAAGAAAACCATAAATGTGGTAAAAGTGGAAAGTGATAATATTTGGATATGGCCTCCCCTCACGCCTCCCCTCCCCACCCCCACAAATGCCAAAAAGAAAGACAACCAAGAACCAGCAGAAACTTAGAGCATGTTTGGCTAAGATTAAAATCCAATTAAAATTGAAAATATAGTCGTTATTGGGTCTCACTCGTCTAATAAAAGTCAACAATAACGGCTAATTTTTCAATTTTAATTTGATTTTAATTTCGACCGAACACGCCCTTAATCAAACACAAACCAAATGCACCCTAAGAACGTGTTCGGTCATGCTTAAAATCCAATTAAAATTGAAAATATAGTCGTTATTGGGTCTCACTCGTCTAATAAAAGTCAACAATAACGACTAATTTTTCAATTTTAATTTGATTTTAATTTCGACCGAACACGCCCTTAATCAGCAATCAAGAGATGTCCAAAATCACACAAAACAGTGAATACAATAGTCTGAGCTACATGTAACTGATCACATGGTACTTCCCAAAATCGAGGCTGAAAAACATTCTGATGGTTACTACAGAGGTTGCAGGCAACCAATCAAAAAAAATAAAAATAAAAATTGTCTACAACAACAATTCAATCACAATGTGTTCTTCTAATTGAGATTCTACAACCCAGGCAGGCCTATATTTACCGTCCAGCACACAAAAACCATTTAATAAGATGAACAGATAATTTAAGTTCACTGGAATGTTTTATCAAGTAGTTCTAGGATCTGCTCGAAAATACTGCCATATTTATTCAAGGGAAGGTTTTCTTCTTTTTTCTTTAGTGAAAAAACTGATCCAGGCAAAAATAAAAGCAACCATCACACGTTGGTGGGATCAGGAATAAACTATACATTCGCTGCTCATAGGAAAAAAAAAAAAAAGAAGAAGAAGATCAACCCTCGACAAAAAACTTGGGAGAGAGAGCATCCTATGGATGTTGCAAACCTTTGATATTTTTTTGCCGGGAATGACACAACTTCTCTTTTTTAAATAATGCATCAAATAAAATGATTTTTCAACCTCGTTTTTAGACTGAAGATTACCACCCCAAGAATAGATATGCCTATGATTCAAATGCAAAATTTTCATAGGGTTTTGCTCAAATGTCTCCCTTTATTTTTCAACTATTTTTATTTAGAAATAAAGAGTGAAATAGATATCTGTATGGGTCTCTTCCGGGTAACTATTATTAAGAAATTTAATGCAGTACATCCATAAGCTGCCCTGCATATTTTTGATAAAAGAAAGAATTATTAACTATACCTTGTATTGGACTTCAGCTTTTGTTATGTCAGGAAGGAAATCTCTGTTTTCATCATCAAGAAGTTCCTCTGCAATCTTATTCCGCCGCACTGTACGCTCTTTGGCAGCGAGATGGGGATCACTCCAATTAGGAACATCTTTACTGGGTGCATCCTCAAATACATAATCTCCCAACTTCACCTTCTTCCCTTTCGGAAACCTCACCCTCTTTTCCCTGAATTAATAATTGAAGATACAAAAACCACGTGAGCCAAAATCACAACACACGTGAAAATGCTACATCAAAAACTCAAAACAAAACAACGTAAATATCCATTATCCAAAACTCAAGTTTGCTAATATATGCCTTCATCAGTTTTTCTAAGTACCTAATGTAATCATTTCAACAAAGTTTACAAGTAAAAAATATATGCATATCATGCTCTATTTTATTTCTTGAAAATTTTTGATACTGAATGTATTTGTTTTAATTTAAAATGGTAAAACAGAATACATAATTAAATACACATATACATGTGTATGTACAAACCCTAACAATATTTTAAGAAGCAATAATACTCACCAAGCCAAATAGTCGAAAATAGGGTTCAAAAATTAGTAGATAATTGACGAATATACGTGTGTGTGTGCGTGTGTAGAGAGATAGAGAGAGATAGAGAGAGAGAGGGAGGGAGTTACGGAGGGGGTTTGTTTGATTCGGCGTCTTCAACAAAGGGGCGCTTCAGGTTGCTTCGAGATGGCCCTCCTTCCATTTTCTGATCTGATTTTGCTTTATTATTCGAATTTCGAAACGGATGAGTTTTGGTAAGAGCTGGGGGCAGTAGAAGGCAGAGGTGGAGGCGGAGGCGGAGGCGGAGGTGGAGGTGGACGAGGGAGAGGTGACGACTTATTACTTCTTTTTTCCAATTATTGCACAAATTGTCACATAAATTTATGCGAAATATTTAATTAGAGGGTGTTTGGTGGGGATTAAAATTAAATTTTTAGTATATTGTGTTAGAAATTTTTGAAATGTGTGGTTGAAAAGTTGTCGGACCCCTAAAAGATGTGATTAATATTGATTATTTAACTTTGACTTAAATTAAAATCGAATTTTAATTCGGACCAAACATGGACCCTCCAGAGTAATTTTTTCTTAGTATATGTAAACAACCGTTTCACAGTTAGTCACTCGGTTTATTAAAATAAAATTAACGTGCCATTTGTTATCTTACTCAAATTCCTTTAAAATTCTTCTATTTGGACAAATCACCCCAGAAAATTATCAAATAACTTCAAAAATAAGTTTTTAATCTCCAAAATAACTTTTAATTTATCAAACGCCTTACCAAACAAACCCTTTATCCAAGTGGTCAATAGGTTTGGAAAATCGACGGCGCTACTCGTACAAAGTAGCTTGACAAAGTTTGTCTACAAAGTGATGTGGCAGGACTAAAAAAAAAAAAGTGAAAATTAGAAAAGCCCAACGTTCTTCTTTTCCCCATTTTCCCGTCATTTTCCCCCAAATCAATTGGAAAAAACCCTTCCTCCCAAAGTAGCTTCCCTCCGGCAAGGCGGCAACCGGTGAACTGAAGCACCTTCGACGTCGTCCCTACATCCGGCAGCCGTACAACTACAGCGTTGTGGTTCGTCGTCCCTCCGCACCTTTTTCAAAGCAAACATCGTATCAGACGATCTTATTCCACTAAAAAAATCGATCGACATCATCTCAGAATCGTTCTGTAACTAGTAAAATCTTAGGTCTGATTGTGTAGATTGGTCATTTGCTGTTAAATTGCACTTTTTTTTTTCGAATTTTGGTATTTCATTTCTGTGCTTCGCGGATTTATGGCATAGTTGATTGACAAAGTGACGTTATTTGATGTTAGTAATGCGAGATTTTTGTGATTTCAGTACACATACCAATGGATATGTGATTGAATTTAAAAAAAAAATTATTTTCTACAATCTGTTCTGGTTTCAGTACACCAATGTCACGTTATTTGCTGCGTGTTTTGCTGAGAGAAGTCATGGCTGGGCTTATTTTGTTATTTAATTTCTGTGAATTTTATGGTGACCGAGATGATGAAGTTTCCATGGATTTGTTTCTTGAACATTTCACCTAGATGCTGAAGTGTCTATTTTTTCAGTTTCACAGTTGCTATACTGAGTATGTGAATTGGGTTGATTCAGGAACACAGAACGCCGAGAAAGAACTCCAGAGTTTGCCACGGTTGCAGGAGTGTTGGACACTTCTTCAATAATTGCCCGATAAAACATCGATGTCCATGTTGTAATTATGAATTTCGTCGATTAGTCAATTGGTACATTTTGGTTGAAGTAAAGTTTTTTACTTCATGTACCTTGAAAGTTCGTGACATTATAATATGAGATAAGTTTGGTGAATGCTTTGGTAGCTATGTTTTGGAATTATAATATGAACGTCCAAAATTTGTATGCAACCAAACATAAGTGTTCAAACTTCATTCCATAAAACTTTATTCCAAAAATTCCCCTGCATTTCTATATTAATGACATACACCAAAACAATGTCAACAACCTAATTCACAGAATGCTTTGGTAGCTATGTTTTGGAATTATAATATGAACAGCCAAAATTTGTAGCCAACTAAACATAAGTGATACAACTTCATTCCATAAAACAACATTCCAAAAAGTCCATTGCATTTCTATGTTCAAAACATTACAGTTTCATACACTTAAACAATGTCAACAAACTAATTATCAGTTTCATATTACAGTTTCATATTAATATTACTCATGCTGGATCCTTGATGCTGCCTCGCCCTCCGATCAAAACACGTCCAACAAAATTGTACTGCAAAATTGACACCACCATCTTTTGGAGAAATAGAGGTACCATCAAAGCCACTTAGAGAGAGCATTTCTGAAGAAATAAATCATGTTTCAAGTTTAATACAAACCATAAATACTGAACTGTAGTGGGAAATAATACAAATGATATTTCAAATTACCATCAGGAATGCTTTGAAAATCTTCATCACTACAGTCAGATTAAAGCACAGCAGCAGGATCAGACCATGATTCTTCAACACTCCCTGGTAGTGCCATCATTAAGTAAAAACCTCTAGTCAAGAAAAAATCTGATATGGTGCTACATTATTTAAAATCTGAGCAGTCCAAGCTGAATATTTTCGAACTTCAAAAGCTGCTAAAAGTCACATTTTAACCTAAACAACACAAATCAATCAAGAAGTTACATGATATGGGAATCAAGAGATACACCACCTTTCATATTTAGCTGATCCTGTCCAATCCAAAAGGCTGAGGAGTTTAAATTATAGGCTGAAAATAGATGTTCGTGCTTCTACTTGCTTTTACCATTACATAAGAAAACCCATATATGTCAGTTGAACATACATTTAAGATATAGCTACTTTTAAAATGTCACATATTTAGGAACAAGTTCACAGCTACATTTCCTATTTTATGAAGTTCGCCTTGTTCTGACCGGAGAAAATCAGAGAAACTGAAGTTTACATTCTTTGGATCACAGGAATAAGCTTAAATTTAATGCCCTCAGAAGATTGAAGCAAGCGCACATAGCCAAACATTTTACTACTCCTACACATTACCATTAAATCAGCTACTGTAATATCGGTGTGAACTTTAAGATACAAGTTGAACATACCAGAAAGTTGTTTTCATACCGTGTTTTGTAATGACCCGGAAGGAATCGATGGAGAATCTGGCGTGGAATCCTGGATGGGGAGATGGATAATCTGGCGTGGAATCCCGGTTGAACAACTCCGTTTGAATTTATTCAGCTCAACCTTCAACTCATGCAAGTAATAGATTATGTCCGGCGTAATTCCTCTGACCCCGGTTCCGGAAATGGGTCTTGGATGAGGAAGATCGATCTGAATTTTAGTTCCGAAAATGGGTCTTCGACGAGGAGGATCGATTTGGGAGAAATGGGGGGAGAGAAGATGGTTTTGGGGATTATGCAATTTTGTTTCCTTCCCACAAAAATTTTCCTTTCCCTTTTTGTTCTGGTGCTATCAGTTTCCTCTTAATTTAAAATCCCAGCCGTCCACTCCCAATTCATCAGAACCATACACATCACTTTGTAAACAAATTTTGTCAACCAACTTGGTACAAACAGCATTTTTCTTTTGGTTTGGAAAATTGGTGGGAAGGAAGAGTCCTGATAGGCATACAAAGGCAAGTGACAAAGTAGGTTGACAAAGTGACGTGGCACTGTTGAAAAAAAAAAATTCCAAAAAATTTAAAATGAGACAAGAACGTTCTTTCTCCTCATTTTCTCCAAATCAAACCCATCCTCTCTCTCTCTCTCTCTGTCTTCAACACCCATTTCCTACCAACACTAACCCACGATAGTTGCAGCTCCGGCAGCCTCCGCACCTCCGGCGTCGTCCCCATCTCCGACAGTCACTCTAACTATAGCATTGTACTCGCTTTCGGCCCGCTTCGCACAGTCATCAAAGGGGACGCCCTGTGGAGAACTTCAAATTAACAAATTAATGAACTAATAAAACACGAAATCATACAATTTAGCATAATGAAAATAGTGTTTAGAATTTTTTATATCCAATAACCCACTAATATTTCTAAAAAGCCAAGTCTTTGTAAATGAAAATTTCAGTATGCAAGAATCCACTAATTAATTAAATAAACAATGTTTATTAGCATATGTTTAATTAAGACATGTTTATAAGCTTAATGAACAAAGCACTTAACATAGCAAGACTGAAGAGAAGCACAGACGAGACGAAAGAGAGACGTACATTAAATTATGAAGACGGACTCGAGGAGGTGCAAGTCGGACTGGTTTTCCACTGGATTTCCCCCTTTTGTACGGTTCTTATTTTGGTCGACGCCGGATTTCCCCCTTTCGTTCTCCAATATATTAGTCAATAATAAAGGATTTCATGGCTACAATATTCAAAAAAAAAATAAGGATCTGCCGCCGATCTTTTCTTCGCCCATTTTGGAAGTATGTTTTCACCTATTTTGGAGGTATTTTTGCACCCATTTTGGCGCCCTTATTTCTGTTTGGCTGGATTATCTTTTATTTGTCTTCATATCACAACCATCCAAAACCCTTTCATCTCAACCGTCCACGTCATTTTGTTTACTGAGTTTGTAACCCACTTTTGTACAAATAGCTTTTTTCGGGAAGGAATTCATAACGATTTGTTCAGCATGTCACTTTATTGATGCCATGTCAAATTCTTATGTTAGTTTTAGCTCATGTTCCTCTCTCATTTTTTTTAAGGAAAATGCTATGTGTACACCTTATGGTGTACACAATCTTTTACACCCTTCTCACATGGAGGGGGGCTCACAAATATTTTATTGTGTGTGGACCCCCCCTCCATGTGAGTGGGGTGTAAAAGATTGTGTAAAAAATTGTGTACATGTAGCACTTCCCTTTTTTTAAACGGTGATGCTACTTATGCATCAAGATGTACATAGTGGGTTACACCCTATTCACATGGGGGGTGAGACCCACTCAAATAAAAAATATTATTCAAGTGGGTCTCACCCCCCATGTGAAGGGTGTAACCCCTTATGTACATGTCTTGATGTACAAGTAGACTAATTCTTTTTTTAAATATTCATTTTTAACTACACATCCACACAATAAAGTGCTATACATATAAATTCAAAATTTTTCCATATTTTTTAACTATACATTCTCCAAAAATTCACTATTCAAAACAATTTTTTTTCAAAAAAAATAACCACCAAACAAGGGCTTAGTGACAATGTGATTAATTGTGAATCATTAATAACATTAATTACTAGAGAGGTGAAAACATTGCTTTTAGAGTATTGTTATTTGACACCGCTAATGTTACAACATGTGTGGTACCAAACGTCATTAAATAAAAAGAACAATCAAATGAATCACATAATTTCATCTTTAATTGAATTTACCACATAATGTCACATAAACTTGTGCTAGATAATATTATTCTTACTTTAAGGATGAATTTAAATTTTTTCACAAATTTAGTTGACTATTGGTGCAGTTAATTTCCATTTTCTTTTCAAAAATTATACCAATTATGCAAAGGGTAATGCTACATGTACACACACATTTTTACACAATCTTTTACACCTCTCTCATATGGAGGGGGGTCCACGATTATTTTATTATGTGTGGGGCCCCCTCCATGTGAGATGGGTGTAAAAAATTGTGT
>CAIGRT010032031.1:0-13725 GCA_903798405.1 Fraxinus platypoda
AAATCCTAATGAATTTCGTGGATATGAATAGATTTCCATAAATTCTATAAGAATATCATTAAATATGATAAAATTTCAAAAGATTTGGTTTTATGTGTTTTTAAGCTTGACATCCATTCAAATCTTTTAAAATTTCTCTATTAATAAAATCTTTATAAATCCACTAGTTTTCGAGGATGAGTAAACGGAATCGATCTCCACCGTTTGTCTATCTGGAATTCGGTTGCTACGTTAACGAACAGTCTCACCTCCTTTCTTTTCTGCTCAATTTCATCGAACACTGTGTGAATATGCTGCAAATAAGGAACTAGAATTCTTCGCTTGTCGTTCTTTCTGATCTTCAGAATCAGCGATTGTGAGCTAGTGTTTTCGTTCATCCAGTACAGACTGGCGCCGAGAAAATTGTCCAAAACAACCTGATTCGAATCGAGAACGATATTGATTTCAGTTGATTTGTTACCTGAGAAAAGACTGGTGAAATCGGAATCTTCCATGCCCGGTAACGAATTCAGGTAAATATATACTTTTCTGTACAGTTGATTTTCTTGCATTTCCTCGTCGAATTTCGGCACCTTGTAAAACTGATACACATGGCACTTCTCCTCCAAGAATCTCCACCATTTCTTCAAAACGTGGATAAAAGACGATTTTGACAAAAATCTGAAAACTATATACCCAACAATGATTGAGCACACTATGAGTGTCAGATTTGCAAGAAACATTATAACTATATCGAGCAACAGTTAACGAAAAAAGGGGATTGAAATTATTGTCGAATTAGGACTGATTCAACTTTTTTCAATGATAATGGTCTGAAATTATAGATTGATGATTTTGGAAAAGCGGTGGAATCGGAGAGGAAATCATTGAAATTGGAAATATTATTGAAAGAATTTTAATTTCTGGGAATTTTAGATAGAGAAATAGAATAGATAAAGATATATACAGAGAGAGAATGCTTGTGTATAAAGAAAGGAGGGGGAATGTTACGATGAGAGAGTATTTAAATGTTTTGCAGACTATAGACGGCAATGGTGATTTTTGATTAATTGGTCAAATATTGGTAATGGAGAAAAAATTAAATACCCTCGTAGCTGTTTTTGTATGACTCGAAATATTGGGTGAGTGATGAAGACAAAAAAAAATTCTAAAAATATGTTATTATGTTATAAATTCAAAAAAATAAAAATTATAACACTAGCAAGTCGAAAGGAAATTAAAGATTTTATTATAAAAAAAATATCATAAGAATTATACAATATAAATAATAAACATTAAAATAAGAGTGAAATTATTTCGAGAATTTTCTTTTGAAACGATGGCCTCAATACCTGGTTTGAGAATGAGTTTTTTGTCTTTTCGACTTTATATATGTTGATTAGGATGCCCATATGTTACATTAACCTATTAGTAGAGTCAATTGTGCACTCGTTCAAACCGAGTCTAAAACACTATTGGATATGTTGGTAAAAAATTAATTTTCTAATAAATTTTGTTGTTATATGCGTTGTTAGGTGTTCAATTTTAATTTTTTTTCATTGAGGTCGAACCTAACTTTGTATTCGAGAGATATGTGTTCAACCCTTCTCGAAACCTCCAAAGAAATATCGAATTGGATCACAAATTGACGAATTAATAACATAGTTTATCCATGTGATTATGCACTTTTCGAATATGAATCGAATTTTTGAAAAATCCCAACTTTCGTACTTTGGTGGGTCTCCGAAAATGTTTCGATAACTTTGTGTTGTGTTGAAAAGATGTCCATCTACTCAGATCCATTATACCTTTGAATTTGTAATTCAAATTGTTTGAACTACACATTATTATATATTAACCATCATACAGTGGAAGGGTGGATAAAGCATAAGAATGTATCTAGATATACTTAAAAAAAAAAAAAAAAAAATCATTTTTTCAAATTTATTTTAACCATCTATTCATTTCTATTTTATTTTTTGTTAAGATTTACTAAAAACATATTTTTTAGCTAAATTAAATATGTACAATTAAGTTTTTATAGTAGACTCATGTTTGAGTCACATTAAAATTTTCATTCTTCTATTCATTTTCAACAACATATTTTTCAATAAAATAATATTTTTCATCACATCAATAACTTTTTTTTTTCAACCACACATTCTCCATTAATCTATTATTTCAAAATATATTCTTCCAAAAAAATGTAGTTCAAACACACTCAAACGGCCCATTTGACCCTCCACTAGTGAATTCTGGCCAGTTTCTCTAGAAATTCAACTCCCCAGGTTGTGCAAAAACCCGATTTCGCGGCTGTCTGGGCCATCACCACGACAACAATTTTAAATTGACTTTTTTATGAGAGAACAGTATAAAGTCTCCCCTACAGAAACTAATCATCAGAAAATGGGTACCAAAAAATAAAACAATGACTATTTTCCCATCAGAAATTACGTAAATTTAAAATTAATAGAATAAGTGACTACTAAAGAGAAATTCATCAATAAGTGGAGAAAAAGAAAAAAAAAAAAAGAGGTTGTGTTAGACCTAGCATATGCCAAGGATATATATTTTAAGTAATACTTGACAAATCTACAATAATATTTAGCCCATGTCTGGTATTGATTAAAATCAGATTTTAATCTAAATCAAATTTTAATGCAAATCAAAGTCAATTGATGACGAAATAAAAATATAGTAGTTAATAACATCGAATCATCAAATTTTAAACCTTTTTTTCTTTTTTTACTCAAGGACTTTCCATTCAATTCTATGACAAAAGAAAAAAAGTAAAAGGGAAGCGCCGTAAAACTTCTGGCCTTGTTTAGTTCGAAGCAATCAGCTTTGGACCTCTTCAAACTTTTGAATTCATCCCCCATGACAATAATAAAGGACGACAATAATAAACTTTTGAAGCCATTTTAATAAAAGAAAAAAAGGTCCAAATTTAATGGCCCATGACAATAATAAAGGACGACATTGATGCTAGATAATATTGTTCATACGTAACCGCGTTATGTTTGACTATTACAAGTTAATTATTATTTTAAATATGGTTGAATAAAGTTTTTGACAATAGTGTAAAAAAGTAGTTAAAAATAACATAAATATACAGTTGTTTAGTTGCGGTCTAAAAATAGCTTTTTGATTATGTTTAGTAACAATTATTTTTGGAAAAGCTCGATTAGTAAAATTTCTACTACTAAGAATCCTACTCTCAAAAATGATTCCTTAATAACGAATAGACTTGCTCATTGCCAATAGATTGGATGACTCTTTTTTTCATCCGTATGTAAAGATTTTAGCCACGATGAACTCTAAAGTTGGGTTAGCTACCCAAAGATAATATAGACATAACCAAAAATGGCCTAACTAATTGGTGTCAAAGTAGATCTCTTCGTATTATTATGTGCTAATAACAATTATTATAATTTTTTATTTTTTTTTGTATAAGCATAATAGTAGTAGAATAATACCTGCCCTCGTAAAACTCATCATCACGCCATTAATGATTTCAAAGTCTAATGACAGTACCAATCATGCTACATGTACACCATCGTTTACAGAATTTACATTTGACAAAATCTCTCACCATTTTTAATTACAAACACAATTAATCCAGTCGCTCATTTTCTGCCACATAATCATCCGTACAATAAGGTGTACCCACGCCCGTACACACTTCTCATTAATGAATCGTGAATTAGGTTGTTGGAAAGCAAGGAGAAACAATTCCAGCCCATAGTCACATAGCTGGACCACCCTCGAAAACATTCATCCTTCTTTATGCATCGTTTGGGATATGAAAAATACCTCTGGATTAAAACAGGCGTTGGGAGGAAGTCACGTCGTGGATTAAAAATAATAATCCTCAATTTTTTTTAGAACAATGTAAAGAATTTTACTCTGTTGTCCTCAATGTGAAAGTTATAGGTTTTCAAAATGAAAAAATATTTTAAAATCATGCTACATGTACAATCTTTGTCGACAATATTGATTGACAACTATATACTTGACACCATCACCTCCATCCATTTTAAAAATTGTTAAAAACTATTTTTCATATCAACGGTCCAAATTTTGACAATACATGATCGTCAACCAAGATTGTCATCAATTACTGTATAGTCATCTTTATTGAAAATTTTATAACTGTGATCTCAGTTCGGGTCATGTAGAAAACCCCACCTAAATATTCTTCATACATACGGATTAACGAAAACCCAAAATAGAAGATGCTGTTTTCTAATAGGGTTAATCTTACGACAAAAAGGGTTTGCAAAATCCTATAATATTTAATGTAATTGCATAATTATACAAGCAACAAGATTTCTGCAGGGTTTTGAGGACGGGAAAAATAATCAAGGATCTTGGGAATCTGGCTGAATGTTTAAAATCTGGGAAACCATGAGCTTAGATAGCTCATTAATGGCTGCTTGAACCCGATAATCGTCAGGATCCCTATGCCCTGGCCATGGTGATGATTGTGAGCTTAATCGGGAATATTCGCTTGCAGCAACTTTCGTCTTGGTTGTTTTAGAGATGACTTTCTCCAAATCCAACTGCGATAATGGCCTTGGGACCTAGAAAATACAAAGAAAAAATTAACAAGAAAATCGATAGAAGTTAAAACATTCATTCCTGAACCAAAGCATTCGTGTTCATTACTTAACCAGGAACGTCTTTACTCCCCCGTTTGGTCCATTTTCTAAAACTCATTTTCAACAACATAATTTTACGGGATTCCCAACTTTTATCAAATCTTCAACTGCAAGTTTCATCAACTTTTATCAAAATTTACTAAAAATCTAATTTTTTGCTAAATCAAACAGGGACTGAATAATTTCATGCTTCTGTAAATTGCATTTCATAAGTGGGGTTACAGAACTAAATATACATCGATTTGCAGCAAAAGCAACAATTTACTACAGATACACAGAAGAGAACATACAAAACTAAGCCCCTGTTTGCTGTAGATTAAAAATTGATAAAAATTTCAAATCAATGTCAGCAATTAATTTTAATTACATATTTCATCAACTTTTATCAAAATCTACTAAAAATCTGATTTTAATCTACACCAAACAGGGACTAAATAAGGCTCCAAATATTGCCAATGTGTATGAACTAGTACAACAGATTCAAGCTAGCATAGCAGTAATTTTCATAGAATTTATTTCATGAAGCAACAATTGGAGGAATTATGTTGTAGCTTGCGAAACCATTTAAGTTGCCACATGAATAGTATTGCATCTGATGGGGTCACGGGAATTTACTAGGTTCTCTTTATAAAATCAAATCAGTAAATATAATATACAAGTTAAAAGTGGAATCCATTGATTTAGTAAATGACTAGAGCGGGCAAGACATTTTAAGAACTTGAATCTTCCTCAATCCCTGTGGCACATTGCATTTTTAATGCAATAGATTGGCTTATGAATTGATAAAATATTGTTATATTCTGAGATTATTACATAATCAATCTTGCAATCATAGGTCGTCCTAACCCGAGTTATTGTAGACCAAAAATAAAATTCCAAAAGAGCTGATTAAGCAAGTAAAGGAGAAATTACTAACCGAAGATGATTTTCCATTCTTCTCATCATCGAGCAGGTCCCTGATAGGAAAGTAAGCAGCTTTTTTGCAGAGCTCAAGAAGATCCGAGCCAGTGTATCCATCACAAAGACCAGCTATATGGTCATAATCAATGTCATTTTCAAAAATCTCATCCTTCAGAATCACCTTCAATATCTGTGACCTCTCACTCAGATCAGGAATCCCAATTTCAAATGCTTGAGGAAGACGACGGAGAATTGCTTCATCAAGTTCTGATGGACGATTAGTCGCAGCAAGTACCATCACCCGAGAATTGTCTGCATAAACAAAATCATACCATCTCAGCAAAAAGTGATATCTCCAATTTCTCAAATTAACACATACTTATGAACACAATTATATATCATTATTCTATTGAACAATATGACAAACACATTATGGATGAGCCATGAAAAGGTATATTAAAGAGCAATGGAAACTATCTTTAATAATATTCCCATGAAGGTTAAGGAAACTTACGGTCTGTGGTGAAACCATCCCACAAAGCCATAAATTCTGTCTTCATATTAGTTAGTGCTTCGTGGTCTGTAGTCTTGCGTTGGCCCAAAAAACTATCCACCTCATCAATGAAAATAATTGCCGGCTGGAGTTTATGCGCCAGGCTAAACACAGCAGCAACTGAAAAAGTATTTTTAATCAGAAGTAACAGTAAATGAATAGCCATGGAGAATCGGTACCAAGAAAAGAGAGTATTTTAGCAGTAATAAAACATGGCTATGTAAGATCCATCAGGACAAACAAGTACTTAGACATCAAAGTTAAGAAAGTGCAGCAAATCATTAAGACTATGCAAACAAGAAATTGAAACACTGGCCACAATGTAAATGAAGGTAAAAGATCCCCAACCCAAACTCATAAATCAATATAATTGCAACGATTACAAACACATTGAGAGAAGGAACAGGTGACGCACCACAACACATTCATGAGAAACCAATTAAAATAATCAGAATATGCAAAGAGGCTAGAAAAAACTTTAAATAAATCAACAAAATCCAGAAGATGCAAGGGGAGTAAGAACTTGGAGAAAATGACCTATACTCACCTAGTTTTTGTGCATCCCCAAACCATTTGCTCATCAGATTTGATATTCTCACATTGATGAACACAGCTCCTGACTCTTTTGCAATTGCTTTGGCGAGCATAGTCTTCCCAGTTCCAGGGGGTCCATACAGCAAGACACCTTTTTGTGGACCAAGAAGCTTTCCTTGAGAAAACAGCTCAGGTCTTCGTAATGGAAGAATAACTAATTCATACAATGCCTGTTTAATGGCTTCCAATCCTCCAATACAGTCAAATCTTACATCAATATGGTCAGGATTGATCACATCACAGGCTATAACATCCTATCAATAAGCGAAACAGACAATTAGTAAGGAGAGCATATACAAATATACATCTGGATGTGAACATGTGATAATTCTGAACATTGCACATCACCACCAGGCAAAACTATTGGATTTAACTTCATTTTAATTCCATTTTAATTGTCAAAGTAAATAAAATATAGCCACTGTATTGTTTAGATAAAAATCAGATTTTTAATAGATTTTAATAAAAGTTGATGGATTGTATGGTCGAAAAGTTGTAGGTCCCATGAAATATGTGGTTAAAATTAGACGTTGACTTTGACTTAAACTTTAATCAACTTTTTTAGCATAACCAAACATGGGTATAACATATAAGGTTTGCTTGCTACGTGGCTTCAATAAGTTAGCACCAGGCCCAACTTTTATATAAAAAAAAGAAGTGAATTTGAACACCCAATTTTTAACATTCCAGGTCTCTATTTACATTTCAAGGGGCAGACTTCCATTCCCTTCTCCAGCAACAGTGTTCTGCATCAACAACTTTGTTTTGTTCATTTTTGTAATACTCCTATCAGCTAATACTATACCCTTTAAAAATTAATGGCAGCCATCATCTATATATGTGGAACCACCTTAGACCACCCAATGCCAAAGTTGATAGCAGTCTTAACTGTATTTAAACATCAATATGCAAGCTGGCATGCACAATGCCGTGGTGACATTTTTAAATGACAATAAGCAATCTGACCCAATGCCATGGACATCAATGACCATAGAATGACAGTTATTCATATGCTATTGTATCCAGAGAATCATCCCATAGACAAACAAAGTCTGATTCAAAATTCTAGAACACTTGAGAGTGTGTATTTCAATGTCTTTTGATGTTGTATGCTAGTAGCAGAACTCCCAAACACATGGTAAACAAAATATCATTACTCTCAAAGAACTTGTAATCAGCGTAGTTGACAATATTTTGAATCAGAATTCTCAATATTATGACTGCTGTAATATTAAAATCTTTAAAAAAAATTGCTTTAGTCTCATTCAAGGTTCTAAAGGGCGTAAAGCATGGCAAGGCGGAAAGGCTGAGCCTCAAGCCTTACAAGCCTAGGCACGCCTACACGAAGTCTAGACGTAATAAGACGTTTTCTTATTTTTAAAATTTATTAATACAAATTCCTTTTATTTAATTAGTTTATTTAATAAGCATCACTTAGATGTCAATTAAGCCCCTGTTTGGTGGCCTTTAATTTGAAAAAACTATAAGGGTGTTTGGTGGGAATTAAAATTAAATTTTTAGTAGACTGTGATAGAAGTTTTTAACATGTGTGGTTGAAAAATTGTGGAACCCACGAAAAATGTGGTTAATATTGATTGTTTGACTTTGACTTGGATTAAAATTAGATTTTAATCCGGACCAAACATGGGCTACGTTTTGATTCTTTTGAATACTATTTCTTGGAGAATGTATGATTAAAAAGTAGGAAAATATTTTCGATCTACGTCTAGAATATTTTATTTTATTGTGTTGTGTGGTTGAAAATGAGTATGATAAATGAATTAAAGTAAGTAAATTAAATTAAAGGCAAACAGGGGGGCTAAGTGACATTAAGTTATTGCAAACTAAGTATCATTAAGTGATTGGACATTAAAAGATACTAATGCCATTTATGATGTTCAATAGTTTAATTGACACCTAGACTGGTGCTTAGCATTAATTGAGCTACATAGCATTACTCTTGTTTTAATCTTCACCTAAAGAAAGCCTTAATCCAAGTTTTGATTTCCAAAACAATCAATGAAAAAAAAAAGTAACAATTAAACTAACAGTATCACAAACCCAATACCACACATTATCCTCATGCAAAAAGAAATATTCTTGGATTATCTATGACATCCATCCAAGGGCATAAATAGCCTAACAGGCTGCTAAAACTCAGCTTGACTTCTTAAATGAGCCTGGAAAGGAAAAGAGGTTTGGGGGAAGCTTGCTTGATTTATTGTTCAAGTTCAAGCAGAACCAATCTTCGAGAAACCATGATGAGCCAATCAAGCAGAGTACAACTATAAAGTTGATTTTAAGCTTGGCTTGTATATCTCGCAAGTCAGTGTTTTTACGACCCCAGTCCAAGGTGCTCGAGCAAATTTCCCCCTTTCCATCTAGATCAAACACAAGAAATTTACAGAAGTAATAGGTATATATATATATATATATTTTTCCTTGTGCTAACATATAAAACCTAAACCAAAATCAAAATGCAATTACATTTTCAATAATATCTAAAATTTATGTGACTACGAATGTTAAATCTCTAAAAAAATGTATGCTATGATAACTTAACTGTCATCACAGTGAACTTTTCTTATTAAATAAAAAATCACACATCCATTACTGAAAAAGTTCAACAAATCAATAACACAGACAATGCCGTACAATATTTATACAAATTAAGGTATATAGAAATAAATTTGAACCTCATAGGGATTAGTCTGGATGAGAGGTCGGCCCAAACGCTTTGCAATGTCCTTCTTGTGTTCAATTGCTTTCTTGGACGCTTCGCGGTTCGGGTCGAGATGTCGGAGCCCCGCGAACAAAACCAAACAGCTCAAAGCAGCGCTTGCGGCGTAGAGAACGAGTTCTTGCAAAAACTTGGTTTCCGATGAACCGCTTCTCATTTTTGCAGTTCTTTTGGAGTATTTGGCCTCAATTTGAGATGAAGAATCTGTAAAATTTGCCGATTCCGGGAAATTGGGAATTTGAAAAGAAGAGGAAAACTTGGAGGGCACGAGAGGACAGGGGTTGGGGACTCGTATTGATGAGAGGGATTTGGAACGGACAAAGGAAGATGAATCTTACATATGTGCCCTTTATCCAAGTTTTGAGAGAGGACCTAAGCTTTCAATGTTGACCAAGACATCGTTGGATGAATCTTTTCTTGCGAAAACCGTCTTTACCGTCACCTGCCGTCTCATTTCTGGTTTTCTCTAAATGGGTGCACGAGGGCAAAATGACATCCTTGTCATTCAACTTTCCCGCATAAACTAAAATTCAGATTTTAATCTAAATCAAAATCAAAAATTAATTTTTACCATATATTTTATAAGATTCATAACTTTTCAACTATACATTTCATCAACTTTCATAAAGATTTACTAAAAATTCGATTTTAATCTCTAACGAACACGAGCCTAAATGAAATTTTTTTTTACAAATAAGTCCCTGTTTGCTGTGAGTTAAATTTTTAATAAAAATTTCAATCAACATTAATAATTACTTTTAATTATACATTTCTGGAATTCATAATTTTTCAATCATACATTTAGTCGCCATTTTACGGGGATTAAAATTAAATTTGTAGCAAATTTGATAGAAGTTGATGAAATGTTTGATTGAAAAATTGTGGAGTCCATAAATATATATTTAAAATTAATTGTTGACTTTGATTTAAATTAAAATCTAGATTTTAATTTCTACTAAACATGTGCTTAATCAATTTTTATCGAAATTTACTAAAAATCTCAGTTTTAACTACACTAAACAAGGACAAATGGAACCCATGTTTGACAACTATTACTTCTAAACTCTTTATTTTACATGTTCATTTTTAATCATGCATTCACATAATAAAATATTCTGCACATAAATTTAAAAAATTTCCATACTTTTTAACCACACATTCTTTAAAAATTGACTATTCAAAACTTTATTTTTGTCAAATTATGACCATCAAATATGGGCCGAAACGAGATCAAGAGGGTAATTAAATTTGTTATTCTATAAAATAGAAATAAGAAAGGGAAATTTTCACCAAATGTCCCAAACCATTCAAAATAATCTAAACCTTTTAATCATAGCAAATAGCCCCAATCTTTTAGAATTGCAGTATAATGACATTTGGACTGTTTTTTGTATAAAAAAATCGTTAATTGATCAAAAGTCAAGCATTTGATATAATTTCACCAACTCTTGAAAGAACAAAATAATCTTTTAATATTTAATTAATTAAAACAAATACAATTTGTTTCAGAGATCCATAACTTTAACAAAATGTACCGAACGATTCCAATTTTTTTTTTTTTAAAAGAAATGTACATCGAAAGGACTTCTAATGACTTTCATCTAAAAATCTTTCAGTTGATAAAAAGTAAAACGTCTGGCCTTAATTTGATCAATTTTAAAAATAACAAAATGATCTTTTAGAGATTTATTAATTAAATTAAACACGATCAAAAATAGAAACAAAAAAAAAAAAAATTGTCCTTCCCCAATCCATCCAACTCGACCAATGGAACAAAACATCCTCTGTCTTGGCTGGTGAACTTCACAATAGCAATTACCACCTGTAGTCACAACAACGTCAATCACCGTAGTCGTCTCACTTTGTTTATATTTTTAATTGTTTCAATTAATTAAATATTAAAATATCATTTTGCCTTTTGAAAAAAATAAAATAAAATAATAGTCAGATTAGCGTGTCTGGTTGCAATTAAAATGTTAATTTAGACCGTTGCCAAGAAAAATTTTTACCGTTGCTTTTCAACATTTTCCATAATCATCTGATGCCACAACCGCAATATTGGACCATTGCATGACATAATGACCTTTTTGCCCTTCATATTAGTCATTATCTTAAGGGATGTGGGCTTCTTCAATAATTTCATTTTCCAATGGTCCAATATTGCTGTTATGGGACTGACTTTCTGCCTCCAGCAACGGTCACAATTTTGCTTAAAATTTCCTGAGAAGCTCTACCAGACAGGCTCTAAAGGTCATATGTTTGATCTTTTGGTGAACTGACATATCCAAATCCTTTAAAAAAGTCAAAAGTGATTCTAAAACTAAGAAATTATTTTTGAAATGTTTGAATAAATATCTGAAAATGTTTCATTTGGTTAAAAGAACTTTCAAAAGAAATTGGTTTAAGGTAATTTTTTCAATTTTTTTTTTTTAACAAGAAGCAAAAGCTAAAATGGAAATCCTTCCAAACAGGCCCAAAATAAAACAAATTAAAATTCTATGGTATTGCATATTTTTTTTAGTTATTTTGTATAAAAAAATTTCACTAGTATTTTTTTACTTAATAAAAAGATACGAATATTTTCAACTATTAGCAGCTTTTTTCCACGAGTTAGCATGATAATGGGCCAAGTTGAGAAACTCGACTCGACTCGATTGAACTTGATTATCATGACTATGCTAGCAATTTACAAGAAGGCAATTTGGTAAATTGATTAATGATTTTAATTAAAATGATCGCGACAAGAATTTGAAATCTAACAACAATTGTTTAATAAATTTATAATTTTAAAGAAAATACCATAACGATGAAGAGGTCTTAAATTTAAATATGTAAACAATATTAGACGATCAGAAATCAATTATCATTGTCTACTGTGGCAATAAATATTTCAATAGATGTAACGACAAGTGATGTTTCTGTGTGTTAAGGATGGCAGTGGCACACTGTCAATAGATTAGGGGTCTTAAGCTGCCATTAATTGGTACCCCTTTGTCACTGGATTCAATTATTCAAATATTGGGATCCATCTGTAATATTCCCTATAATTGGTGTGATAACGTGAAAAACTTTAGATAAATTGCACCATTAATCCCTCATTTATCATCCCAATTGAAAGATGGTCATCAACCTTTACAAATAAGCATAATCAGTTTATAACATTTAACCCTAGTTGCATGGACAATCGGTTTCATTTATGAAAATTATCCAAATCTTTGTTAATCATATGACCGCATGTAAACATATCTCCCTAACTTCACATAGTCAGATTCTATAACAATTTTAGACATATTTCTTAATTGAAACTAATAGAATAACTATAAGAGTAATACTTTTTAGCACCATTGTCTAATTTTTTTTAATTGAAACCAGGGCAGGTTATAGCCCGAGGCCACCAAGACAATGGCCTCGGCCCTCAAGGGTTTCAAAAAAAAAAAAAAAAATTCGAAGTCCAAAAATAATTATGAGAAAATTACCTAAATCCATTCTTTTCAACTTTACAATTCAAAATTCAGATGATAAAGTTTACATTTCAAAATTCAGGTGATAAATAAGATGATTAATTATATTATTTTCTCTCTCTCTATCCCTCACTCATCAGTCATCTCTCTCTATCCCCAACCCGTCTACGCCACTGCCACCATTGTCGGACTGTTGCAAAAGACGACGCCATCGCCGCTCTAAAGACGCCACCACCGAGCGGCGCCGCTCTGAAGCAGTAGTGCCGGGACTGTTGGGAAGATGCCGCACCACCACTCAAGACGGTCACCGCCGCCGCGCCGCTACAGCAACCTGCTTGATGTGAGCGTCGCGCGATTCGAACGTCGCTGAGTGAAGCGGTGTCGGCTCCGTCGCAGATCCATTATTTGTTGATTTGATATTTTGGCGATGTCGGCGATTTGAATTTTTTGGAGTGGAAATCCAAAGGAATGAAGTGGTGTCGGCGATTTGATTTTTTGGGAGTGCAGATCTATTAATCGGCGTCGGCAATAGTTCGGGAGTGCAGATCCTGTCATGTTACCGTCCATTTAATCCAAGTAATTGTCATTACGTGTTCCTATCAGAAGTCCAATTCCAGCATATTCAATTCATGTTACTTTTTAGTCTTCTTTTGACCAAGTCTTTAGCTTAGGTTGTTATTTTATTTAATGGAGTTAGTAGTGTCCATTTAGTGGATAAACATGGTTGTGGTGGTTCCATTTGGCTTTATCGTTTATTGGAGGCACGGGTCCCTTGAAGTACCAGATTTCTTTACTTATATTTGAGAGTCCGTAACAGATCCATTATTTTTTTTCTAT
>CAIGRT010032039.1:0-10692 GCA_903798405.1 Fraxinus platypoda
TTCTATCCATCAATTGACACATCAATAAAGAAAAAGAGCATAATATTGCTTAAACCTCTGTTTGGGTTTCATTTTTATTTCTAAAAAGTTAATTTTCAGAGTCATACTTTAATCTTAACTATACATTTTGTAGGACCAAAAGTATTACTCATTCACTACTCATTTCTTGAAAAGTAAATTTTTAATTAAAAAATGAAACCTGAATAGAGGCTAAGTTGGAGGAGAAGTGCATTTTCCATTCCTAAACCACTTCACCGACTACTTCTACATTATCCACAAGAAACAATCCAATTCTCTGATTAATCTCATTCACTGATTGTAATCTTTACGTGAATGGTGTGCAAGGACATTTAATCTCAATAAAATATTCTCTACACCCAAGAGATTATGGTAATTTATCACAAGAATGTTACAGATTAAGCCTCAATCATACTATCAATAGAGATAATAATTCAAATTTCAACTAATTTTAACCTATGAACTCCCATTTTACCTTTTGCCAGTTTGATACAAGAAAGTCCCAGCTTCCATTACTTGTGAACTAAATAATTAGTAAAAACATATTCGTGTAACATATGAATGAATATACCTACAAAGATCGTCAAGGATTTCTTGAGGAGGTAGGGCGTTCGAAGAAGCGCTCAAAGATCGAAGAAGCCCACTTGACGTTGTCTATCATCAAGAATTCAAACCCTAATTTCAAATTTCAATTGTACACAAAATCAAAAGTCTGTATATACCGAAAGGGAATGGGGGGTTTTGTCTGACTGTCGGAACTTACCAGGAGACTGAGTGCTGAGTGGCGGGAGACCGAGAGAGCTCAGAGAGGAGTGAGAACGGGTAGAGCCGGAGCCACGGAGCTTGGAAGTTGGAACTGGGGGAGCCACGGTCGCGCGAAGCTTGGAAGTTGGAGTCGGTGCCGTGACTGTTGTGGGTGTGACCAGTGACTGCCGTCAAGGCGTCAACCGTGGGAGAGAGGACAGGCAGAGCGTTTCTTGAGGCTACTGTTAAACTGATTTGATTTAGAAAGTAGGGGGAAGAAGAAAGGAAAGACGGAGACGCGAGGAGGAAAAGTTAGGGTTGAAATGATTTGATTTAGAGGGGTTGTGGAGTTTTTGCAACGTTTTTTTAAAAAAAGTTGCAAAACTATATCAGGATAAAAAAAATAAAAAATTGCAAAAAGCTTTGCAAAAAGCGTTGCGAAAAGCTTTGTCTTTAAAAAATTTCGCAATACTAAAAAAAACGTTGCAAAAAGGTAATATTATAAACATTCACTTAAAAAATATTGTCAAAGCTCAATTTTGTTAGGCAATAGCAACATTCACGTATTAAAATGTTGCGATAGACCCCTTTAGCAACATATAACTACCGAATGTTGCCTTTTATGTGTTGCAAAAGCTATTTTTTGGTGTAGTGAAACATTCTATTATTAATCATAGAGAGACATTAACTAGACAGTACTTTCAAGGTTTGCATGAGCTACAATTTTATTGTGTATCTCTGTCTCTTATTACATTATTCGCATCCCACTTTTACATGCACTCCATGTAAAACCCTCGACTTTAAACGTGAAATTTTAAAATCCAACATGCAGACTGAGAATTCTCAATGGCTTCCTGGAGTTTCTGAGTCTCCTAGGAATTCAGAAATATGATAAACAACATTGTTAATAAGGTAAGAAAGATCATCAAGTTTTCTAGTCAGCAACGAAACGACAACCTTATCCTCGTTTTTAAGCGAAGAACTGCACGTCTTCCACAAGCTGATAGCGTGAGAGGTCATATGCTTCAAGGAATGCTCATATGAAAGCATGTACGGCTCTTTCAAATGCTTCAAATTGTAGAGTGCCGATTGAACCTCGGATAAGTCGAAATTCAGGCCTTGGACGCACGGAAGAAGTTTCTGATTCTGTGTAAGTTGGATGCTTTTAAGCTTAGGAATCGCGTTGATGTATTTGCTTATATCATTCACTTCGTGAAGGCATATAGTTATTGCATCACTGGCGACGATCTTGTGTTTTTCTTTCTCCGTCAAGGGCTCGGAAGGTATGGTTGCAGAGCCGATACGGGATGTGATGCTTATCAAAAAGATAATTGCGAAAAGGGTCGAGGTTGTCAACATATTTTGCTTCATTGTGGCTTTTCGTTGCGTTTATATTTTCTTAGATTAAGAGATGAGTTGAACAAAACTAAGTTTCAGGTTGTATTTATAGTAGAGTTTCGTGTTGGAACAGCAAGGCAGCTATGAGGTGCTTTTGGTGTGTCTTCAGTTTGTTGGGCATAGGGAACAAAATTTTGTAACATTCTGAGCATAATATGTCGAGAATTAAGGATCATTAGTATGCCATGAGGTTTGTGAATCTGAGATACTTTGCTCAAACGAGACGGCACATTACTTAGAGATGTAACTTTTAGGTACTCGAGCGAATATCACCAATTCGTCATCTTAGTCGGACCTTCAACATGTCGCTCCATGTTCTAGACACCTCTCGACCCTCCCCCTATTTTTTACTACACGCAAACCCCCCCCCCTCCCCTCCCCACACACACACCACCACCTATCCCGGTATAAGCGACCATCTTTCACGCCTCTCACGACATCTCAAGTACATACTCTCAATTGATTAAAAATTAATCATATTGCAAAAAAAATATCATGTTAAAGCTCGAGCAATTTAAAGTTTGACGAATCTCTAACTACAATTGAACAAGCATTTTTTAAAAATTTATTAATTTAGAAAAATGCGATGTCAATGATAGATTTTCCCATGGTGGATCCATATTTCAGTCAGTACCCCCATTCCGTCAAGGATGTTTGGGATTCAAGGCAAGGGTTTTAAAAATCTCAATTTACTGTTCGGTTTTTAAAAAAAAAAATTCTCAAATATGATTTAAATTTAAAAAAAAAGCATAAAAGATAATATAATAAGGGTAAGTTTCCCATCCGTGTCTCGTTTACTAATCCGGTAGAGGCGAGACGAGACAAGACAGGACAGGGCAGGAAAGGGCGAGTCACGTACGTTCCAAGATCTCCATCAATGAGAACCTAACACATAATTTATTGATAGTAAGTTGATTAAATAAAAGAATCATATATAGGTTGGTTGAATATTGAGTTCCGCTAAGACTACGTGTTGTGTTCACACGCTACAAAGTTGCTCGGACGCGTAATTTCATCATTCCTAGTCAAGATAATTATCAATGGAAAGTTATCAACGAAAAGTTGGAAGTTTTTTCAAAGTCGATAAATGCTAGTTTGATAAAAATTTGCAAACATTATGTCAACTTCTCAACTGGTCAAATTTCAATTTTAACTACAAATTTCATAAGATACATAACTTTTATCACATTTTCAACCACATATTTTATCAACTCTTATCAAAATATGTTAAGACTTTTATAAAAAATTTCATCACCCCTAAAAATAATGGATTGCTTGACATTATTGATTAAAATGTTTTCTATTTTAGAAAGTCAATACTTAAAAATAAGTTCCAAAAGACTCGCTATTTAATTTTTTAAAATAAAGAGTGGGTTTGATTCTCCAAATTTGAAGAGCTAAACTCACTATTTATTCTTAATTGACAATGATTGAAAGTTACATAATTGTGTTTTTCTTCGGAGGTTCGAATCATTCCGTCCCAGTGCCATATCCATTTTTTTAGAATTTTTTTTTTTTTTTTTACGTAGAGGGAATGAAATTTTATGTGTTTTTCTGCTTTATTTTTGTATTTGTATGTATCAATTAGTTTTATGTTTTCTTCACAAGGATCCGAAATAAAATATAAATCTTTAATTTTTTTATTTTATTTTTTCAATTGCCATAGTTAGTCGCGCCACTGGTGTTGACCATGAGAACAAAGTTGTTGGATAATCAGAAACAAAAATTAAGGGTGGACTCTTTAAATTTCCAATGACATGATTTTACAACCTCAAATCAATTTAAAATTATGAATCCATATCCATAAATTGTCAACATAAAAGTTAAAATCGCACGATTTTCTTGTAACTTAAAGTTAGACATTAAGTAGTTTGACAGTTTTACTCTCCAACTTCAAATCATGTGAAAGTTGTTCGCAATTTTAAAGTTCATATTAAAAAATTGATGGATAAAGTTGGCAAAGTACTATCCCTAACACCTAACATAATCTTTAAGATAAACGTTTGCTTCATTTTTAATATTAGAAGCAAAAAGGAAAAAAATAATAATAACGCAAAAATCTTGTCAAAATTTGGTTGAATGCGTGACTATAGAAATTTGTGTGAAATGTTTAAAGAATACAACTATAAAATTTTGAAAGTGAGTTTTTCAAAAAAAAAAATAATAATAATAAATAAATAATATTAGTTGACTTGACCATAATTCAAATTGTGTTTTTTTTTCGGAGGTTCGAATCATTCCGTCCCAGAGCCATATCCATTTTTTTAGAATTTTTTTTTACGTATAGGGAATGAAGTTTTATGTATTTTTTTTGCTTTATTTTTGTATTTATATGTATCAATTAGTTTTATGTTTTCTTCACAAGGATTCGAAATAAAATAAAAATCTTATTTTTTTTTTTTCAATTGCCATAGTCCCCCTGCCCCCCCTCCCTCCCCCCAACCAAAAATTAAAAAACCCTAGTCGCGCCACTGGTGTTGACCATGAGAACAAAGTTGTTGGATAATTTAAAGCAAAAATTAGGGGTGGACTCTTTTAACTTTGATTTTANACAAATACCATCTCCCCCCGCCCCCCCCCCCCCCCCTCCCCCCAACCAAAAATTAAAAAACCCTAGTCGCGCCACTGGTGTTGACCATGAGAACAAAGTTGTTGGATAATTTAAAGCAAAAATTAGGGGTGGACTCTTTTAACTTTGATTTTACAATCTCAATCTATTTAAAATTATGAATCCATATCCATAAATTGTCAATATAAAAGTTCAAATCGTGTGAAAGTTGACAGTTTTACTCTCCGACTTCAGATCGTGTGAAAGTTGTTCTCAATTTTAAAGTTCATATTACAAAATTTCAATCACGTGCTAAATTCACATATAATTAAAGTTGAACCCAAAATCTCACAAATTAAAAGATAGAGAGAGCCCACCCCACCCCACCCCACCCCGATTTTTCCTAAATAGAAATAGTGGGTTGTGGGACATTAATTCCTCTATTGATGGATGAGATCTAACATGTAGATCACATATATTGCTATGGTCCACCCTTTGATACACATGCAAATTGCTTGTGGCAAACAATTAATCTCACATCATATCATCCCCAATAAATGACAAAAAAAAACTATATATTCATCAAATGATTAAAATAAAGACATGGACAACATACGTTTGGCAGTTCTTAGAAATGACTTTTTTTTTTTTTTATATATATCTACTTGAAAAAAAAAAAGTAAATTCAATTTGTGCAAAAATTATTTTTAGAATTCACGTTTAATAAAATAAGTAGTTTAAAAATAATTAAGCACGTCCAAATTCCCTCATTATATATCTATGTTTAAATATTAGTAATAATAATCAGTTAATGAAAGAAATTTTATCGACTTTTTAATAATATTTTATCAACTTTTATCAAAATTCAATAAAAATCTAATTTTAGCTAAACCAAAAATAAATTTAGAAATAATCCGAAAAATCAAGAAATTAATGACAAGTGAAAACTATCGAAATCTTTATATTTACAATATTAGCAAATAAATAACTGTGCAAATAAAAATTAACATGAAAAAGATTTATTCACGTGTAAACTTGAATATATTGTGTAGAGGAGTAGTGCGATTATATTGTGAATCATACAGAATATGCGAATAATAAATATATAATAATTGTGAATCCTACAAATGTATAAATAAAAGTGTATTTAAAAATCTTATATTAGTATTTGAACTCCATTATTTTTTAAGAATGTATTTTTGAATAGTACATTGATGGAGAATGTGTAGTTAAAAAAGAAAGTAAAGTTTTTGATTTGCATGTAATATTATTTAAAAAAAAATGTGTAATTGAAAAGAAGAGTGAGAAAAATGTATTTTAGAAAAAATGGAAATCGAACGTGCACTAGAATTTAAACTTTACCGTGAAGTAAGAAATCTCATACATTAAAATATATCAAATAAAAAATTAATATAAAGAAATTTCTCCACGTGCAAATTAGGGTTCGACCCTACCTAGTTGTACTATTTTTCAATGTCATCATCGATTATCTCATCCACCCAACCCAACCAAACCCCACCCCCACGAGTTATACGCTATTTCTACGCTCAACGAGGCTTCCGTTTAGATTCAAGTTCAACACGCTAACTGAGACTCCACTTCATTATACAACAAACAGCAGCTGGACTGTGGTCTGTGAACGAACATATAAATACACCAAATGAATCAGACGACAAAAACAACTAATTGGGACCTTAATAAATCGAAAGATTGTCTGTTTTTGATCCAAGAAAATGGTTAAGACAAAGGATTTATCATCTTCTTCACAAAATGAGAACAATGAGGTGAAGTATAAGGGTGTTAGGAAGCGTAAGTGGGGGAAATATGTATCAGAAATAAGGCTTCCCAATAGCCGGGAAAGGATTTGGTTAGGGTCTTACCAAACGGCCGAGAAGGCGGCCAAGGCGTTCGACGTCGCCTTGTTCTGCCTCCGCGGCTGCCACGCTAAGTTTAATTTCCCACATGATCCACCCAACATTGCCGGCGGACAATCACTCGCTCCCGCAAAAATACAAGTTGTTGCCCAACAGTATGCTAATAACGGTAGCAGCACTAATCACCAGCCACCAACAGGTACTTTCATTAGATACATGATAAATTTATTTATTTGCTAAAAGTATTAGAGAGACTGAAAAATTTGCATATTTAAATTTTATCTTTTGACGACAGAATTAGAGGATGAATCGCCATCATCAAACTCGGAGGGGGCCGGGACAATGGACTCGATCGACTGGTCATTCTTGGATATGTTAGACTCGAATGATCATGCTGGTAATGTTTCAGATTTTGGATTATTTCCCGAGCCTGGCGATATGTACGTTCCACCAAATTTTGCCTACCACGACGATAATGAGGATGATCATGGCAGTGAAGATATCGGGGGACACTTTTCATCTTTTCTTTGGAACTTCTAAGAATAAGACATATAAGTAATAAGATTAATAAAGCATGGTTGGCTTAGCTTAAAAGCCGGCTTTTGAGCAGTATCAAATGCGATATTACCGAAATTAAGCTGCTTCTTTGCAGAAGAAGCAATGCCAAGCATGCTCTTTAGTTTGGTAATTAGGGGTTGGGAAATTATTAGCTGGCCACGATGATTTTTTACGTCTTTCCGGTTATACTTTCAGTATTTTTTTTGCCGGGAAGTTACTTTGATTGTCGGGGGATGGATTGCTAAGTTTTTCTAGGACGTATTTAAGATGTAGTACTAAGGTTCAGTATATCCGATCTAGTTAAGGAACACGTATTCTTTTAATAAATGATCCTTGTTAGAATTTGTCAGTGTATTGTCTGTGTCATTTATCAGAAATTGACTGCTCATTGTGTGTTTCCACCCGAACTACATTCATGGAAGGAAAAATCTACTTGTACAATCATTAGATGATTGTAAATCTTACAACCTCTCACATTAGTGTGGGACCACAAATTAATTAATTTGTGGATCCCACACTAATGTGAGAGGTTGTAAGATTTACAATCATCTAATGATTGTACAAGTGGATTTTTCCAAGATTAAATTTCAATAACTATTACGGAATTACTTCATGTAGTTTAAATGCCANTCACATTAGTGTGGGACCCACAAATCATCTCTTCATGGAAAGAAAATAGTTCCCAAAATGTTAAGACACGTTTGGACTACAAGATAATATAATTTACTTTTGACATATATAGTTGACAATTCGGGGCGGACACAAAGGTGGGCAGGGTCATGTCACCCCCAACTTTGGGACTATTTTTTTTAGGATCCATTTGATTGCAAATGTAGAAAATAGGATGAAAGAAAATGAATTCTAGGGAAAGTAATTGCCTAGAAATTGTTTTATAGGGAATTGTTAATTAAGTGTGTTTGATTGGTATAATTTTCCACTCGAAAATTTTTTAAATTTTTTGTTCGTTTGACTTTGTTTTACATGAAAATTATCCATTAAAATTATAATTTTTTCACAATTGGTTATAAAATTTGTTTCCATTGCTAAAAAGTCCAAAAAAAAAAAAATTCCTATAAAATTATTTTTTTATCAAAGTTTTTGTATTCGTTTGACTTTGTTTTACTTTTACATGTAAATTGTCCATTGAAGTGAAATTTTTTTTTTTTACAATTTATTATGAAATTTGTTTCTATTGCAAAAATTAAAAAAATAAAAAAATAATGGCAAAACCTTTAAAAGGCTTTCCCACCATTTTCCCTATTTTAAAGGAAAAAGGGCGCGTGGGTGGGGTGGTGGAGGGGGGCGAGGGGGAATTTTTTCTTGGCCAAATTTGTCCAATCAAACACTTGTTTTGCATGGAAATGGAATTTAAATTCCAAGTTCCATGAAAAACAAGTGTAATCAAACAGGGCCTCAATATTTTTGTCTCAATTTTCGAAATTATTATAGGATATAAACGAAGTTAAAATATTGCATTTTTAATATCATTTTGAAATGCTCANAATTTGTCCAATCAAACACTTGTTTTGCATGGAAATTGAATTTAAATTCCAAGTTCCATGAAAAACAAGTGTAATCAAACAGGGCCTCAATATTTTTGTCTCAATTTTCGAAATTATTATAGGATATAAACGAAGTTAAAATATTGCATTTTTAATATCATTTTGAAATGCTCACGGCCTGATTTTCTACGTCGTTAATGACACGTGAAAAGGCCAATCATAGCAAATATTACGGCTTGTCAAAGTAGGTCGTTCCAAACTAGTATTTCGAAAATTTCAATAATATGCTAATTTTAAAAATCCTCTGACGATCATACGCTAGTCAAATTCACAAACTGTATATGTCATCTCGAAACTTGTTTCGAGAACTAATTATAAGCATATCGAATGGTCTAAATATATATCGAAAATAGTTAAAAATGTAGCAAACATGCATCTTAAAAAGAAATTAAGTGGTCATAGTGAAACATTATATGAAATTGGGTGGCCATAATGAAATAAAATCAAATTTGGTGATCATGGTGAAACAAATCAAATTGGACGACATCGGTGACACTAAATATAAAGTTTGGTAGCTATTAGTGGATTTAACCCTTTGAAAAACTCATTGTATAAAAATCAAAGCTCCAAATTATAATTTCTATAAATAAGTTGACACGGAATTCAAATACAATATTAAGAGTATGTTTAGTGACTTCTTGAAAAGTGCGTGATTAAAAAGTAGGGAAAATTTTAAATTTACATGCAAAATTATTTTTATTGAAAAAATATGTTGTTAAAAATGAGTTTTGAAAAAATTGAGTATTTAGAGAATTGGGGTCAAACAGGAACTAAATATCAATTCATGTAAAATTTAAACTATATAAGATTGTATAAAGAGACGTGCTCGAGAGTAATATAAACTCATCTATACATTTGAGATCAAATTTTGTTGCCTAAGAGTTCGACAACGGAGTTTTCATAAGAGAATTTTCATCATAATTTTGGACTTTGCTAAAGGAAAATTGGCCACCTTGGTCCTTTTTTGTTGTGTTACTAAAAAAAAAAAAAAGGTGGTTTCTTCGGAGGAAGCTAGGTTTGGACAAACCCTACCAAAACACGTCATTTTCGCCCAACTATAACTTGAATTGTTTATTCTAACAAAAGCAATACTCATAATTCACGTGTTAATTGACTTGTAACTTTAGACTTAAAAGATAAAAATCTAGCTGGCTATAGGGTGTTTCTATTGACTTCAATTCGCAATTCACGCATCAAAAAATGCTTCATGGAATTTTGAATTCACATTACATGATATACCGTCCGGATAAAGCCATTGTGCAGGGATATTGTCAGGAAATGGTGTTAGGGGTGAGATGTCACTATGTGATTGACCGTGTTAAAATTATTTTTTTGTTTAATCGTCAATCACGATTTGTCAAGTGTGAACCTAATAAAATGTCAAGTAAAATTTCTTGCCGTTGTAGCATGATTGTTATTGTATTCAAACAATTTTCGAAAGTCCTGAGACAAAAAATAGGAATCGGTGGCCAGTCAAATCTCAAAAAATTTACAAATTTTAAAAACTAAAAAGTATGTAGAAGCCCATATAAATCAGCCACCGCGGCTTCGATGACTACTGGCCAATGGATAACCAATCAAAGACGTTAAACATTACGAATATTTTCTTAGAGGGGTATTCAATTGAGACTTTTAATGACTTTTGGGGATTTAAAAAGTTCAGGGATATTCAATGTAGACTTTTGGAAACTTTTTAAAAGTATTGGTGTATTCAATTGAGACTTTTATAAATTTTTAAAAAGTCTCTAAAAGTCACGGTGTATTCAATTAAAACTTTTTAGAAGTCTCTGTAAATTTTGGGATATTCAAATTTTTATGGCTTTTAAAAACTTTTATAAAAGTCTCCATGGTACTAACTTTTACGCAGAAAGTACTCAAATAAAATCTTAAAATTTGTCTCTCATTAATGACAAGATTTTGGGAGACTTTCACAAAAAAAAAAAAAAGAAATTAATATGTATTTTTTTTTTTTTTTTTTTTTTTTTTTTTT